>JXCR01068090.1:53307-88316 GCA_002079205.1 Phalaenopsis hybrid cultivar
CTGTAGGATTTGCATAATCTCTTAGGGGTCTAGGTTGGTGTTCATTCTCTATTCCTTGATTGTTCAGGTCGTTTTCCATTGTATCAGAATTTCTAGGTTCTCTTCTTAATTTTCTAATCCTTTTAACGGTGCGTTCTAATTCCGAATCGTAGGGTATAAGATTTTTAAGTCCAAATTTATGCATACAATTTGAAATCAGTACTCAGTAATATAATTAACTAAATATAAAAATAAGTTGCAATACAAGTAAAAATTTTCTAATAATCCTAATTTGTCCGTTACTCTAATCATGATTTGACTCACTCACTCAACCACTCCCTGACAACGGCGCCAAAAACTTGACCGATGACTTTATATATGCTTAAAAATACAAGATAAATATGGACGTAATAAATATTTAATAATTGTAAAGTCACACTTATCAACGTAAGTATACATATCGCTCAAGTAATATAGGGCTCTAATGGAGTCCTAGATATCGATCCCACAGGGTGTGGTTTAGAACTGTGAACTAAGATTTTATAAAAGCAATACTTTAATCACAACAACGAAGTTCAAATTGCTTATCTATCACTAATATGCAATTGAAATAAATAGATAATTTTAATAACTATTAAATAACTAATGATACTAAGGAGGGTTTAATTATGATATTCAATATTTAAGAAGGCATCCTTCTCCTTATCAAGAAATTATAGTGAATGTATAAAGTGAATTAGTTCAATTTATATTGTGTCGAATAGAAGCGTACATTTTCTTTACCCTTTGGTCCAGGCATAAAGAACATTGACTAATCCTACGCTTGTTTACTAAATCTGCGGCTAGGCTGGGAGGATATCGGCTCTCACTTCGGAGCTCCCATGTTCCCCTCACCTGAAGGCTAACATCTACACTTCAGCATCCAAACGATAGGACCGAATTGGGGATTTTAGTCTGTCACTCTAAAATCTNTTAAGAAGGCATCCTTCTCCTTATCAAGAAATTATAGTGAATGTATAAAGTGAATTAGTTCAATTTATATTGTGTCGAATNAGTCATTTTTTCCCTTTTTTTTATACCCCTCCCCACAACTCCTTATTTATAGATAGAGATCAAGGCTTGAAAATTGCAGGACTTACTATATATTATGCTATACATATAAAAAGTGCAAAGTGGGACATGTTCCACGCTCACCGTACCTTTTAGGATATTGAATTCAAATTTTTCATATGAAGCATTCCCAATGATTGAAGCAGTAGGGACTCAAGGGAGAAATGGAGAGAAAAAGAGAAATAAATACAAGAGCACACAGACTTATCCCACAGAGGCAAAGTGGGGCATTCTCTGGTTTTATAACTCATTTTATATATTGTAACTGAAAAATTACAATAAAGAAGGGGAGAGATCTTCTTACAAGGTATAGATTTAGAGAGATTTGCTAAAAAACCCTTTTTACATGTTATGAACCACTATTTATAGAAGAGAGAGGGTTACAAAGTAAAAAATTATATAAATGTCACTGCTCTAATATAGGGTTACAGGACATTATTGTCTTTTATTGCATTCTTTTCATATTCGTACTAACTTTGGCATCTTTTAAGACCCGTTAACTAGCAGGTCCTTGGTCGGTCGACCTCGCTAGTGTCGGTCTGCTACTTTGTCTAGATATTAGTCGGTCTTTGCTCTAGGAATTCAATCAGCTTAGGATGTGGTAGCTGGTCGGCCCTAGTATCCGATCAATTTGCTTGTTCCTAGGTGATCTTTGGGGGGAAGTGTTCAAAAAACTTCTCTTTGATACTTATGAGATTAGTGTGAATACCAGACCTTTGATCAGTCGTTGAGATGAATGTTTGTTTTTAGCCATCCTAGGTGGCCCTTCAGTGGGTCGCAGCCCTTCGGGCGGTTGGCGGTGGTGGTTCTTCAACTAGTTAGCTTTATGTGTACTTGTGATTTTTTGTTAGAGAAATATTCTTTAATTCCTCTATTTTGTTCCGGACTGTCAGATTGTCTCAAGATTCATGCAGGTCATTTTTGGGTGTACAATACCAAACATTTTTTTAAAGCTATAACACCTCCAAGGTTTACTATAAACGGATTAACAAAATTTATTAAATTGCCCAAAACAATTTTAGGGAGATGCTCGAGTTAAGCTAATAAACAGACGATAAACCAATTTCTGGTTCTCTATTTCCATTTTTTTCAATAGAAAAGGCAATGGATTAAGGAACATGTTCATTTTTTGCTAACCTGCAACTTGCCATCCTCGGAAGAATACGCGCTCAAACTCGAGGGCAAGAAATGAAGGATCAGTGTACCAGGAGCTGGGTGGTGTTATGGCTTCTGAAAGCGAGATGGTCGGATCAAATTCCTGCAACATTTGGCGGACATCACCAGCGGCGAAAGCCCCACCACCGCCAATCTTCTCTGCGTTGAACGATAGCGTTGAACGAGAGCTGCATACGGGCGAGATTCGAAGATGCCGCCAGGGAGAAGTGGAATGGAAGCGCCAGTCTACAGTTCTGGGAACACTTCCAAGAGAACGCAGAAAGAGAGCCTCGCCAAAAGACATGGTTAAAAGATGAGTCACTCGCCATCAAGGAAGTCGATATACAGGCTTAAGAGAAGTTGGGTGGTGGTCCCACGCAAAGCCACAAAGGGTGTGTGAAGTGCATTAGTGATGTGCATTAGCAAAGCCATGAAACAAGTGCATTAGCCAAAATGAGATTGAAGATATCTTCGGAGAAGTTCATGTTAGGGAGTGTGAATGTCATTCAATAGGAAAAGTGCTCGCCCACTATATTTAAGCATAAGAATATTTTGCCTAAACTTGTTAAAAGATGTAGAAGGGTATTCCCGAAGGTGCCTGCAATTTCAAAATGTATTCTCCTATGACATTAACTAACCCAAAAGGTTTATCTGATAATCAGTATCTAGTATTTCTCTCTATGGGGGCTCAACATCCTCAAGCCTTTTCTCCCATCAAAGGGACAACACAAGTTTCTACTAGCAGTCTTCGACTATTTCTCTAAATGGATAGAGTCGAAGCTCATCGCCCACAAAACAATAGAAATAGTAAAAAATGTTATCTAGAATGATTTGATTTGTCGATACAGACACCCACTCGTTACAACAGAACTCAATTTGTTGACAAATGAGTCTAAGATTTCTATAAAACTAGGAAAAGTGACCTCAAGTTCTTCTTTTGTGCATCATCCCCAAACCAACGGACAGGCCAAGGCCGTCAACAAAGTTATCATGAACCTATTAAGGAAAATAATAGGAGCAAAGGTAAAGTGGGCAGATTTGATCCCCTCGGTACTATGGGCAATCTGAACCACACCATCTTCATCCACTGGCCAAACTTTGTTCATGCTTTATCATGGAATGGAAGCCATACTACTGGTCAAAAAATAAAAAATATAGTCAGAGGGTGCTCTCAGCCTTAACCTTCGATGAGGAAAACTTGGAGAAATCGCATGAAGCAAATAATGAAACGATAATGCTTGCTTTAGACCTAGTAGAGGAAAACCAAGCCAATGCGGCTCTTCGATAAGGAAAAGTTGAACTGAGGATAGCCAAATACTTCCATAAAAACATTTTGTAAAGAGATGTTTGCTCCCGTAGACTTGGTATTAAAGAAAGCCGGCCTCATTGTAAGAGGACAAGCAGTTTTAAAACTAGATTTGACCTGGAACGGTCCCTACATCATCCCCCAGAAGGATAAACCTCGAGTGTACAAACTAAGAACCTTCGCAGAAAATGAGGTACCTCGAACTTGGAGTGGTAATGATTTCAAGATTTTTTTCCTTAAACCTACGAAGAAAATTTTATAGATTTGTATTTTGATCTTTATAAATAAGAAGATTTGCTTTCCATTATCTATTTCCATCATAATCTTCAAAGTGCCTAACATATAAATAAAATGTGTTTTGATTTTGAAAAACATTGTTGTCACAGATCAAATAAAAAAAAGAAAAAAAAACTTCGAGCCTTCTAAGTTAGGGAACTAATGTTCTAGAAAGACAACAAACCCAATAATTAATCAACATCTGACAGCGACAAGTTACACTAGAGATGAATACTGATCGTCAGCTGCTTTTAGGATGTTTTAGCACCTGGTAGCTACAAGCTTCATATGGGGTGTGAAACAATCATTCACAACCTTATAATAATCTAAGAGCTGGTAGTGTCAAGCTCCGTGAAGGTTGTAAAATGATCAATCACCCAGCAGAGACAAGCTCTCAAGGGGTGTATAATGTCTGTAGGTGGCTCTTAGGATGTTTCGATACTCAGAAGTGACAAGCTCCATGAGGGGTGTGAAAACATTGTCTGCGGCCCTTATAATAATCTAACATCCAACAACAACAAGCTCCGTGAAGGGTGTAAGATGATTAATCATCCAAAAACAACAAGCTCTGTGAGGGGTCTATAATGATTGTTAGCAGCTCTTAGGACAATTTCAACACTCGAAAGCCACAAGCTCTGCAAGGGGTGTTAAACGATCACCCTTGGCCATGAGGATAACTAGCCACGTGACAATGACAAGCTCCACGAGGGTGTATGACAATCTTCCTTCATTCCAAACTAATTGAATTCAATAAGGTGCATATTTACCGTCAACAATTCATACAAATGGTTGATAACATGACTTAAAGATAGTTAAAGAATGATACAGTGCAAGAAATAAAAACTCCAGCTTTAAAAAGAAAAATATCCTTATATTACTTTAAAGTTTGATTACAAAGTATTCTTTCTTACAACACTGGCAAAAAACAAATCTCCTTATTTTTTGCTTTGATGCTAGGCATTCAAAGATTACTCTCTCATCTTTGGGTCCCTCCCCTCTAACTTCCTCTGCTCCCTTGGGCAACCAAGTTTTATGCTCGCTAGTATTATTCCTCATCTTTAGGATATGAAAGGGGTGTGCCAAATTCTTCCTTATTCATCCATTTAGGGTCAACCAGTTTATGCTTCACAAACCTTTCAATGACGATTGAAGTGTTGACCTCAATCTAAGGGGAGAGACCCTCAACGTGCTCCTCCCATGTAGTTATCAAGAATACTTTCTCCTTCAGGTTCCTTTTCCCCTTGAGAAGAGCTGCTAATTTATCCTCATACTTGACTTAACCCAAATTACACAATTATATTAGTTTTAAAATATGACCAAACGCTTGACCCAATTTATATTAAGTGCCTATTGTGCAAAATTAAATATTATATAAAGTTGATAAAATGGTTTACATACTATAGGTACTATGCAAGTATATGTATCATTTCAAGTAATATAGGGCTCTAATGGAGTCCTAAGTATAAATTTCACAGGGATAGGTAAAACTCTTATAGGATGACTTTAATAAAACCATCTTTAAAATGTAGTTAACTTGAGGAATGATAAAAAGTTTTGGTATATTACTTAATCCTACAGACTTAAAGGAATGTTAAGTGTGCCAAGCAAATACAGAATATAAATGCAAGACAATCTAAAAAGACTAAAATGTAATGTTACCACTACAAAATTCTAAACTAATAATGTATAGAAGAGTTCAAATATTCATAAAACATCCTTTCTCTTGCAATGATTTTATAACTAGTGTTGGAATCAAATAATTTTAAATATAATTATTGTATTTTGCCAAAGAGGAGCATACATATTCCTTACTCTTTCTTGAGTGTATAAAGAACATTAGTTGATCCAGAATTAAGTGCCTAAATCAGTGGTTAGGCTGGGAAGATACTAGTTGTCACTCTAGAGTTCTCACTTACCCCTCACCTGAAGGCTAACATCTCGCTTTAGTTTCCAAACATCTGGATCAAATTGAAAATTTTAGTCTCTCACTCTAAAACATCCAATTTTACGTCCATCAAAACTTATTCCATATTTATTTACACTTAACCCCATGGAATACATTCTCATGCATGAGACTAAATGTGATTCTTACTTTGTTGAGGAAAGCATAACCCTTTTTGGTCACTATGTCATATTTTAACAAATCAATTGACCAGATCGATAAGTAAATTAAGCATAGAGTTTAAATCATCACAATTTATGGAATTAGAAGCATTTCTACTAAACTTCATTCTTACACATAATCATTCCTCATTGCAGGGAGAAAAATAAAGGAAACTAGTCAAATCTCATAAGGAATAAACAACAACACATGGATTTATAGATAAATGTAAGTTTAAAAAACAAAACTAAGTAAAATAAACAAAATACACAACTTATCTCAAACTCCTTCCTAAGAAATCCGTTTAGTTCCTTTGAATCGCTCACTCTCCTTACAATTCCACTCCAATCTCACTTAGAACTACAGTGAAGAAGATATCTCTCACTTCTCCTCTTCTTCTCCAAATCTTAGCAAACCTCCAAGACTTTCTCCTCTCTCTAAGAAGACTCTCCTCTCTAAAAAAAATTCCTTTTGAATTTTCGGAAGTATCTTTAAATAAAGCTCTAAAAATCACTAATAGTTACTTCAATCACCCCTTCAAAATTTATCTATGTTCGTTGAATCATCTAGAGAAATCGCCTATGGTACCTAGGTGCCAGGTCGAAATTGGCCACTTTGTTTTCTTTGACTCCAACTTGCTTTATTTTTATTCCATTTGCTCCACTTACTTCATTTAGTGTACCTACAACCAAAAAACATAAAAATACATTCATTAAAGTGCAATATCATTAAAAATAACCATTAAATATACAAATAAAAGTAACATATTTTAGGCATGTTAAAATCCCATAAACTTAATTGTTACTTTTCCTCAAGTAACTTATTTCTTTTGAAAAATTAAATATGTTAACATGTGATAGTGGGTTTCATTAAAGACTCCCATAGTTTTGTTCTATAAATGTGGCAGTTATGACTTTAAAAAAAGTTCTACTAATTCAGGTTAGAAATAGAGCATATGAATATTTTGTAATCAAGTTCAAGAATTCTAATTTTCTATTCATTTCAAAAATTAATTGTATTTTAAAAAACATAGGGATCTCAAAAAATAACAAATAGAAATTGAGAGAGCTCTACTAGTAAAGGTAAACTAATACTCTTAGGAAATAAAAAGCTCAGAACTGTAATAAAGCCTCTTTCTTTAAGATGATTCAAGTGAAACCAATTTTTAATTAGGCATCCCTTCAAGCTTCGCCTTACTTTCACACATACTTTTCTTTTTTTTCTTTTTTCTTTATATTTTCTTTTTATTTTACTTTCAGAGTCATTTTGAATCATTTCTTTTCTTTTTCTTAGTAAGGATTAATATATATGGATCAATCCTTAACGATTTTGAGCTTCACTATCCTCCTCTTAAAGTTAAAAACTCATCACATTTTTTTACCTTGATAATTTGTATTAGTTTTCAAAAAATATTTTTCATAGAGTCTCAATTCTTTAAAGTATAGATCTAAGATCCTCAGTATTTCAAAAAGACAATTTCTTTTTTACTTTAAATATTAAAATCATATCCCCATTCTCTTTTACTTAATATATTAATTATTAGAACTAACTTTTATTAAAAAAATTACTTAAGTCTACCACAAAATCTATAAAATAAAAAAAATATAGTTCTCCAAAAATAATACCACATGCCCCATATTACTTTAAAAAGATATTTTCTTTGAAGATAGTTTTTTTAAAGACAAGTAAAATTATATTTTTCAAAAGTTTCTTTCCCTCCTCCAAACTTAAATTTTTCTGAACATGTTACAACATTTAGGACAAAAAATATAAAAGTAGGAAGAAAAATAAAAAAAAATGATTTTCTATAAAGGGTTTAACATGAAAGTATGCAAGTATTAAAAATAGGTATACAACAATAATATAACTTAATTAACATGTATATAACAAAAAGAAATTGCTAAGTACAGGAGTTCTCTAAACTTAACAAACATACATAACAACAGTAATGTAGTAAAACAATCAGTAGTACAGTAACAACAAACAACAAGCAGTATAAGTAACAAGCAATGATAAATCAAAATCAAAACAAATCCACAACAACAATTACTAAACCAAAGAGTTTAGAACTTCTAACAACTTCAATAAATACATCTAAAGAAAAATAACACGCAACAAAGATATTATTCCTCTCCATTATCTCCATCTGTCTCATCATTACTCTCTTCATCCTCATCCATGTAGTTCTGTGGTTGATAGTCCATAAATGGAGGATTTGATGAAAGCTAAACATCATGATCTCCTTAAAGAAAACTCATCATAGATGTATTGAAACTCATATCATAATCATGTTTGATTTTCAACTATCCTTGAACATGATCAACCTTATCGTCGATAAGAGTCACTTTACCTTAGAGATATGCAATATCATGCACCAGTGCCTGATAATCACAGTGAAGATCATCTAAAGTGGTTGAAGATTGAGCAATAGTACCTGAGGTAGATGGTCTGGAAGTGGAGGTTGAAGGAATATCTGAACTTCCACCCTTAAGTCTCAATCCAACATGCAATTCAAATACGTGAACATTGGTCCTACTATATGGTTTTAAGAGGCTGTAATAGCTCTTCCCAATTCTTATATCCTACTCTTGATTGCTTACATAAAGTAAAAATCAGGGCAGAGTAACCTAACCCTCCAGTGGTTCAACCTCTAAAAGAACCTAAAAACCAAAATTTGAGAAGCCTAAGGAAAGCCCCACACTCTATTTTGTGAAAACTAGGAGGAAGAAGATGATGGCTTGGGCGAAAAATCATGTTTTTAAGCTAGATTCATTGGTTTAGTTGAATCGGCGCTTAGGCGCCAAGTTCTGGCGCCTAAGCGCTATGTTCTCGGGTTTTTTACGCCTAGGCGTCAGGCTTCACTGTTAGTGCCTAGATTTTCATTTTTTCACTTTTTAATAAATTTTAACAACGAGCACTGCACACTAAGGAACTATTAACCCTAGTAAGCCAAATTTAACATTTTTAAACATCTTCCGACATATAATTTTTACAAACACCAATAATCACTTATATTGAAATATAAATCCAATTCCCTTACAAACACACATTATAAGTCACTCACACCTTTTAAAACATAACTTCTAAATTCACACACAAACTACTACGCACACGAACACTTAAAATATTAGAAAGCCTACAAGCACACATCATAACTACTACAAAAAGTCCACTAAATATTATCATCAACCTTACTATCTACTTCTCTAATATCGCAAAGCGACTGATGCACGTATAAGCTGTAGAAGGGATAGTTTGGGAATTCCTCAAAATCTTCCTTAATCCAACAATTCTTCTTATACATTTGGACCTGTGCATCATGGAGTACAACAACATGATCTGAATGTTGTTTCATCTGCCAATACACATGATTGAACTGATCAGTGATGTTACTGACCCTGTTGTGAATCAGTGACATCTTCTTTTTTTTCTTCCCTTTTTCCTCCAAGATATTAGCTAAACATTCTGCATGTTGAGGTAGTGATGATGTGGAAGGGCGAGAAGACTGATCCATATAAGAACTTCCTCCTTGTGTTACAAGAATATCGATGTTATCACACATCAACATAGACTGGTCCATGGGCTTCCATGGAAGAAGTACCTTTTTCCCAACTTTTATAAGGGATCTGGGCTTAACTACAAATTAAGAAAATAATAGCAGGGTGTCCAAGCCTAGTCATAGATCCCTTGAGTAATCTTTTTAGTACAACTCCAAGGATGGATCTATAAATAAGTGCCCCCACATTGATAGGTTTTCAAATCTAAATACAGTAATTGAGCATTTCACTTTATTTTGTTACTTTATGTTTGTGGTAGGAAGCAACTTGGTAGAAATGAAAAAGTGTCAAGGCTTAGATGATGAATTTAACCTTGCAGCAGGGAAACTAACCTTGGAATCACTTCTCAATTTCCAACGTTCTTCATTGTCCGTTCAGAATCTGATGATCTCATTCAGATTGTCTCTAGTTAGAGTGAATTTAGCAAATTCACAAATTGGTATGTCATCCAACAAGAACAACTTGTTGATCATGGTAGTAAGAGGTACTAACTTACTTAGAACATAAATCAATCCATGATTTAATCCATAAAGATTTGAATAGAATTCCTTCATGACAGAGGTAACAGCAGCGGTAAAGGAATAACAAAATCCTTCCCATCTCCTCTGCGCAATAATTGCCTCTATCTGGCCTTCAAGCATGATAAATCCTCTTTCTCTAATCAACTTCTTCTTTACCAGGGTTCTATCATGAAGTCTTTGCACATCCCTGCTTATGAACTTCTTTCGATCAAAATCTCAATGAGTTGAACTCACTAAAGCATTAAAATCCATGATTCTTGAAATGTGATGAAATCTCAAGACTTTCTTCACTCCTTTAACCCTCTAATTGATGAATAATGAAATAAAATGAGGGGGGGGGAGTTAATAGAAAAACCCATCGTAAAAATTGAAAAACCAAAGCAATGGGCGGTTTTATAACAGTGGCGCCCTGGGTGCCTAGGCGCCGATTTGGGCACTTAGGCACCAAGTTCTCTGTTTGCTGGTGCCACGACTCCAGATCTCGGCACCTAGGTGCCACACATTTTGACTAAAGTTCAAATACACGTCTTAACCTCCCCTTGGTTATGCATTATAGTGTTTTAAGTAGTAACATCACATGTGCAACTTACAAACACAAAATACAATCAAGCTAATACACACAATCAAATCTTAACAAACTAAACTTAATCCACTCTAATAATTATGGGTTACCTCCCACAAAGCACTTGGTTTAACGTCGTCAACCTGACTTATCCATTAATTACTCGAGTTAACCCAACATTAGGATTTCATTAAATTTAGGTCTACTTCCATTAAAGTAAGGTTTCAGTCTATGTTCATTTACTTTAAAAATTCTATCATTTTTAGGTCCTTGATATTCACAACACTATATGGATAGACTTTCACCACAACATGGACTTCAATTTCTCAGGAAATAATTTCAATATGGAATTCTATAGAAAAACTTCTTGTCCAGTATCTAAATCATTTCTTAAAATCTTCTAATCATGACATAATTTCATCTTTTCTTTATGAATTTTTTGCATTTTCATATGATTCATATTTGATCTCCTCAAGCTCATTCAATTGTAATAGTCGTTTCTTACTGAAACAACTTCCCTCATCTGTAATTATTACTCTCAGCATCTCAAACCTACTAAAAATATTTCTCTTTAAAATTTTGCAAAGCTTTGAGCATCATAGCGAGGTTAAGCAACCGCTTCTATCCACCTTGAAAAATTATCCACTGCAACTAAAATGTATATATATTTCTGAAAGATGATATGAACGGTCCCATAAAGTCTAAACCACAAACATAAAAAATTTCAACCTCTAAAGTAAAGTTGAGGGGTATTTCATTTCATCTAAAAATATTGCCTACCTGCTAACATCGATCACATGTTTTTACATAAGTATTAACATCTCTAAATATTGTAGGCCAATAAAATCCAGATTGTATAAATTTTATATGCAGTTCTAGCAATCTCAAAATGTCCCTCAAAATCAAAATCATGACATTTTTGAAAATTTTGTTAAGTTTCTTCAATTGGTACACATCTTTGAATAATTTGGATCTTTACATTGTTTATATAAATATGGGTCATCCCAGAAGTAAGATCTTGCATCATGCATAAATTCATTTTGTTGTGGGTATGTAAACCTATAGGGTAAAATATTACTAACTATGAAATTAACTATGTCGGCATGCTAAGGAGCACGCCATTTAGTTACAGTATATAAATTTTCATCAGGAAAATATTCTTTGATTTCATTTTCAAGATTAAATGAATTTTCTTGTTCAAGCCTAGATAGATGATCAACAATCTAATTATCAGTTCCCTTTCTATCTACTACTTCAAAATCAATTTCTTGCATCAGAATGACCCATCTGATTAACCTTGATTTTTCATCCTTCTTCAGCAACATATATTTAATAATAGAGTGATCTGTATGCACAATACATTTAGTACCTATAAGATAATGCCTAAATTTTTTAAAGGAATATATTATTGCTAATAACTCTTTTTCAATAGTAGTATAATTAATTTGGACTTTCTTAAGTGTCTTACTAGCATGATATATTACTTTGAAAATTTTATCATATTTTTGTCCCAAAATAGCCCCTATTGCATAGTCACTAACATCACACGTCAACTCAAATGTTTTCCCCCAATTAGATGAAACAATAATTGGAGCAGTGATTAATTTTCTTTTATTAATTTAAAGTCATTTATGCACTCCTAATTAAAATCAAATAAAATTTTTTTTTTCTAAAAGTTAGCACATAGGCTTAGTGATTTTTAAAAAATCTCTAATGTATTGCCTGTAGAAACTAGCAATGTCCTAAGAAACTCCTAACTCCTCTGACTGTAGTAGGATGAAATAATTTAGCAATAACTTAAATTTTTGTCGGATCTACTTTCATACCATTTTCTAAAAATTTTTATTCAAGTATTATTTCTTCTGCAACCATAAATTGACATTTCTCTAAATTGAGAACTAAATTTATTTCTTCATAGTGTTTTAGTACTTTTTCTAAATGATTTAAACATGAATCAAATGAAGTGCAAAACACTAAAAAGTCATCCATAAAAAATGTCAACTCCTTTCTCAATTAAGTTGCATAACATGGACATCATGCACCTTTGAAAAGTTGCAGGTGCACTGCATAATCCAAAGGGCATCCATCTAAAATCAAAAGTCCCGTAAATATTAGTTAATGTGGTCTTTTCTTGATCCTCAAGAGCTTTAGGAATTTGGTGATAACTGGTATATCCATCCAAAATACAAAAATATAAGTGCCTCGCTAGCCCATCTAACATTTGATCTAGAGGTGATGTTTAATTTTTTATAATCAATGCAAATTCACCATCAGTAACTTGTCGAGTTGGAATTAATTCATTTCTTTCATCAACATATAAAATCACTCCCTCTTTCTTAGGAACATAGTGGATCAGACTAACCTAAACACTATCTGAGATATGATAAATAATTCCAGCATTTTCTTTACAACTTTTTTCATTATTAGGTTTAGTATTCTTTGAGGATCAGCCCTTAGCTTATGATTCTCTTCCATTAAAACTTGGTGCATACAAATGGAAGGACTAATACCTTTAATATCAACTATCATCCATCCAAAAGCTTTCTTATAATTTTTAAAAATTTCAGTTAATTTTTATTCTTGATCTTTAGTTAGGTCTGAGGATATTATTATAGGTGGTGTAGATGAGTTCCCTAAAAAAACATAGTTTAAATGCATAATTAGAACCTGCAACTCTAGTTTATGAGGTTTTCTAATTGAAGGACTAAAAGATTTACTGTTTTCACTACTGTCCAACAACTCAAAATTTTTTTGAACAAAATTTGTATCCTCATTAATTTTTTCAATTATTTTATCTTTTAGATTAGTATCTTCTTCATAATCTAGTTCTTGTTGTTCCATTTTATCTTCATAAAATTCCTTGAAATGTCTTTTACTTAGATGATTGATAAGTTCAAACATTCATCATCTCTTTCATTTTCTGGATATTTCAACTATTTTGATATATTACATTTACCTTCCTGATAATTGACTCTGATGGTTAACTCATATTTTTGCACATCTATCATATCCATTTCATTAACAAAAAAATGTCTCCCTAAAATGATTGGAATTTCTTTATCTTTCTCTATATCTAATACAATGAAATCTATAGGAAAGAAAAATTTATCCACTTTTACTAACACATCTTCTACAATTCCCTTCGGGTAAGTGATCGATCAATCAACTAACTGAAGAGTTACAGACATTGGAGAAATATCTCCTAAGCCCAACCTTCAGAAAGTAGATAGAGGCATAAGGTTAATACTAGCCCCTAAATCGCATAAAGCGTTCCCATAAAATCTATCTCCTATTGCACATGGAATAGTAAAGCTACCGGGATCTTTATGTTTTTTAGGAATTTTTTTATGAATTATCATGCTACACTTTTCACTAAGGGCAAGGTCTCACTATCTATAAACTTCCTTTTCTTATTTAGAATATCCTTCAATAACTTTACATAGCTCGATATCTGTTCCAAAGCTTCAACAAACGATATATGAATATTTCTAGAAACTTTGAAAATTGTTTATCCAACTTATGTTGTCGAAGTCTCTGAGGAAATGGAAGTGGTGGTTATTCTAAATTGATCTTCCTTAGAGAATTAGGTTTTTCTAAGTCTTGAGTAATATCTTCATAAGACTTTTCAACTTCTCTTCTCTCAACTTCAATCTCTTATTGAACTCTCATCTTCAATTCTTTTCTACTTCTTAGTTGAACAATTTTTAACTTACTCTTTGTTCTGGTCTTTAGGATTAATTTCAGTATTATTAAGAAGAATTCCTTGACGCCTATTGCTAATGGCGTTGGCAATTTGTCCCAGTCGATTCTCAATATTTCTAATTGTCACTCGACTTTTCAATTGATTACCTATATGTAACACCATTTTTTCTATATACAACTTCTTCCCCTTAAATTGTTGGTTACTATTAAATTTTTGATGATAAGTTGGTCTATAGTTAGTACTACTCTGGTTGTTCTTGTTTCCCAATGGGTTTGCTTGATTGTTCCCCCATTACTGGTAAGCACCGCTAAAATTATTATTCCAGTTAAAGTTATCGTGGTTTTTCCAACTTATCGTGTAATTGTTAGAATAAGGGTTATTAGGTTTATTATTAATTGAATTTAAGTCTCAAACATAAAAATGTTGTAATCAACCATTTTTCATAACGTATTATCTTTAATCACTGAAGGTGTTTGTGATAAATTCATTCCAAATTGATCTATCTTTTTTGGTATTGCAGCTACTTGAGATGCTAACATAGAAATAACATCAAAATCATAGACATCAGCTATTCTTTTAAGATTTACCCTTTCAGAAGACCATTGAAAATTATTAGTAGTCATTTCTTCAATTAAAAATATGCTTTATCAAAAGGTTTTGACATTAATGAATTACCTGCAACAACATCAATAATAGAACTAAGAGGTCCTACTAACCCATTATAAAATGTTTAAATTATTAACCAATCAGTCAAAGAGTGATGTGCACACTTCCTAAGTTCTTTAAAGTGTACCCAAGCCTCATATATTGATTCCCCTTCAAATTGACAAAAAGATGTAATATCATTTCTAAGCTTAGTAGTCTTTGAAGGTGGAAAATATTTGGCTAAGAATTCTTGTGCTAGGTTACTCCATGTTCTAATAGATCCAGGTCCTAATGAGTTCAACCTTTTTTTAGCTTTATCTCTTAATAAAAAAGGAAAAAGCCTAAGTCTAACAACATCATTAGAGACACCTTTATACTGAAATGTGGCACAAAGTTTTAGAAAACTTGCAAGATGTAAGTAAGGATCTTCAGATGGAGTTCCCCCAAACTGTTTATTCTGTACCATTTGAATGATAGCTAGTTTTAATTCAAATGTGTTGGCTTCTACGATAGGAGTTTGTATACTATGATGAATTTCATCTACCGTAGGGTTAGCATAATCTCTTAATGATTTTTGTACAGTCTCATCAATTTGATTTTCTAAACTATTATGTAAAGTATTTGCCTTTTCTTGGAAATTTCAAAATTCTTTTTTTTCTAATTTTTCTAATAATTCTCTCTAACTCAAAACTGTAAGACACTAATCCTTTAGATCTTGTACTACACAGACAATGTTAAAGATAAAAAATAAACAAAACACACTAATTAGAATTGTGTGTGTGTGTGTATTTATATATTTAAATACACACAAACAAGCACGTATATAAACGAAAATATAGTTTTCCTATAATAATTCTTCAGTTAAAATTAAAAATTTTCCTAAGTAAAAAATGTTTATTTGCTATCCCCGACAACGACGCCAAAAACTTGTCCCGAATAAGTTTTGATGGGCATAAAATGTAAATGCAAAATAATCTAAAAAAGCTAAAATGTAAAGTTACCACTAAGAAATTCAAAACTAACAATGTATCGAACAGTTCAAATTTGTATAAAACATCGTTCCCCTTGCAATGAGTTTATAATCAGTGTATGAATTAAATAATTTTAAATATAATGTATTGTGCCAAATAGGAGCATACCTATTATGTACCCTCTCTAAAATGCATAAAGAACATTGAATAATCTAGAGTTAAGTCCCTAAATTCGTGGTTAGGTTGGAAAGATACTAGCTATTACTCTAGAATTCCCACTTTCCCCTCACCTAAAGGCTAACATCTTGCTTTAGTTTCCAAACATCTGGACCAAATTGGAAATTTTAGTCTATCACTCTAAAACCTCCAATTCTACGCCCATCAAAACTTATTCCCTATTTATTTACACTTAACCCTATGGATTACATTCTCATCCATGAGACTAAATATGCTTCTTACTTTGTTGAGGAAAGTGTAACCCTTTCGGGTCACTATGTTTCACAACATATTTTAATAAATCAAATGACCAGATCGATAAATAATTTTAATATATAGTTTAAATCATCACAATTTATGGAATTAAAAGAATTTCTACTAAACTTCAGTCCTACACATAGTTATTCCTCATTGCAAAGGAAACTACTCAGATCTCATGGGGAAGAAACAATGACACATGGATTTATAGATAAATATAAGTTTACAAAATAGAACTAAGTAAAATAAACAAAATTCACAAATTATCTCAAACAATCCTTCTAGTTCGTTAGAATCACTCACTCTCATTACAATTCCACTCTAATCTCAGTTAGAACTGTAGTGAAGAAGATATCTCTCACTTCTCCTCTTCTCCTCCAAATCTAAGTAAGCCTTTAAGAATTTATCCTCTCTCTAAGAAGACTCCCTTTCTATTTAAAAAAAACTCCCTTTTGAATCTCCAGAAGTCTCTTTAAATAGAGCTCTCAAAATTAACAAGAGTCACCTCAAACACCCCTTCAAAATTCATCCATGCTCATTGAATTATCTATAAAAACTGCCTCTGGCACCTAGGCACCAGGTTCTCTGTTGTATGGTCATAGGAGCTAAATCCTGGTGCCTAGGCGCCAAGTCAACATTGACAACTTTGTTTTCTTTTACTCTAATTTGTTCTATTTGTTCCACTTGCTCCATTTAGTTTACCTACAACCAAAAACATCAAAAATTCTTTTCATTAAAGAATAATATCATTAAAAATTTTCATTAAATGTGCAAATAAAAGTAACATATTTTAGGCATGTCAATACTCCTGGGCCTCCAACATCCTCTCCTCCATGGATAGCTTCAACCTCTCCTCAGGCATGATAGCCCTCCGTTTAAGCTTCTTAACTTGTAGAACATATTTCTCACCCTATTCCTCAACCTCATTTAGGATAAGAGCCTGAAAATACTAGTCTTCTAAATCAAGAGCAAGGTATCGGTCGGTAGCCTGAAGCATTTTCCTCTTATCCATCGACCTCAGTGTCTTATCAAAAGTGGGGGAATAAAACATCTCCACAAGGGTTTATGGGTAATCCCCATTTAGAGAATTATTATGGAACCACTCTGTATTCTATTGATGAGAGCGTAATGGTGGCTCATGTATACTCTGGCTCTTCGATCATGTGTAAAAGACCAATCAGACGGAACCTTTTCCTTCCCTCCAGGGGATGTCACTCCCCATCCTTGTGAAATCTTCCGGCTCTCTCTCAGACAATCAAAATAGGATGAGAGGTGTGACTCAGTTCCCTTCATTTTTCCAAGCCTATGAATGAGTCATTGTAGGAACCCCACCAGCCGACGGACAAATCAATAAAGCACTAGAATTGGTAACACGGGCATTTGGAGAAGATCCTCCTTGCTTCTTTCAGAAAAGCCTAACAAATCTACTCACCATCAACATCTCCCTCAGCTGATTTGGATGGATCTAACCGACCCCTACCCTTGACAAACGAGGATGACTGCTTTTTCCATGTAGCTTCTTCAAAGCTGCCAACTCCTCGGTAGCCTGTTTCGAGCCACTTCTCTATTTTAAGATGACATCGAAAGCCCTGTCATCAAGGTATTAGTGTCATTTGGTTGAATCATACACCTTGACCACCTTCAGGTTGAAATACTAGAGCAGGGAGAGGCATTGACACTAGATCAACACCATATCGTCTTGAAGATGCCCATGCAAAGTATTCACCTTCTTTACCTTGCACTTCCCTGAAGAAGTGTGGATCCCCTAACCACTTGCACAAGAGGCACTAAAAAATTTCATTATCCAATCCTTGATCTTATTTTCAAGGCCTAACAACTAAATCTTGGAGCCAACAGCGAACTGGATGTAACCATCCCGATCGATTCTGAATAAGAAAAAAATATTGAACAGGTCAATTGTCCAGGGAATCTCATCCTCCAACAAAAGGGAACAAAGATCATGAAAGCAACCACCGAGTTTAAAAGAACTTGGGCAGGAATGATCCTATATTGATTGAAGACCTACCAAAACTCCCTACACAATGACAGTCGAAGACCCATACCCTAAAGTCAAGGTTGTGAAGTTATCCATGATGGCTCGTAGCTGGTAACCAGTTGAAGGCGAATCAAAGGATCAATAACATAAAGGTCTAGGATCTTAATCACATTTGTTGCAGAAAGAACAACAACTTCTGTAGTTGGAATGAAGCTGGACAATTCTTGGGAATACTTGAATGCCATGGTCCCAGAAGTGTCGCGTAGGAGGAGAAAGGAAAATTAAGAAATGGCTGAAGGCAGAGAAAACAGAAAAAGGTAAGGCCTTGATAACTACCGTACATATAAATGCAAGCCAGAAGAAGATGAAACAACATGACAAGACAATGTAATGATGAAGAAACCAAACACAAGGTTTGAGGTAACAATAGTCATGAAAATTTTTTTCTTTATTTTCATTTGGTTTTCATACATATCAGATTAACTTTTAGAAACTACTCTGAGAGAAAGAACCTCAACAGGCAATCATCAATAGCTACACCTGAGACAAAACCTTAGTGAAGCAATCTATTATACATGAACTCGCCACCTAACCTAAACAGCTTGGTTTGACCATACCTCATCTGAGTGGTAGGTTCCCCTTTATCTGTCGACAACTCCAAACAAAGATGTGCCATTTCCTCCCGACTAGTGAACATCTCCCCTAGGAAAGCATAAAACTCTTCACATAAAGTAAAAATCTACCTCTCCATCCGATCAACCCTTGCCAGTATCTCGCCTATTTTTTAGGATCGTCATTCCCTTGAGGGTGCCCCATGGCCTAAGCAAAGAGTTACTCCATCTCCACAAGACGACGCACCAAGAAATCAAAAGACAATCAGGGCCCTTCATTATTTCCTTGTCCCTTGTTACATTAGGGGTCTTTTGATGGTCAACTCCCTGTCCTCAATGTCCCTCGCTGGGAGGTTGTTCTTCCTTGCTTGCCCTCTTATCTATTTCTGTCACATCCTCTTCGGGATCAGGATCCAAATCTGATGACAAGGAATCGATCATTAGAATCTCTATGGCTGCTTCAAAGAAAGAACGAAATGCTATAATGTCAAAGTTAAAACCCATACCAACAATTTGATTCCACTTGAATGTGAAGATAAAATTAGCTTCCTCACCTATTTTTCCTGGCTCTACACCCACAAGAGAAGGGCAATCTATCGGTGGCTGGAACAAAAAAATATCCTCTAATTACCCCTTCATTTGTACCAACTTGAGGTTTGTTGGCTCTGCAACAGTCTGGACAGGCGCCTTCTGACCGGCGGGATCATCCACCGTCAATAATGTCTAGCAGGAAGAAAAAAAGACTGACCGACGTCCCTTTGGGATCGGGACCCAAATCTGATGACAAGGAATCGATCATCAGAATCTCTATGGCTGCTTCAAAGAAAGAACAAAGTGCTATAATATCAAAGTTAAAACCCACACCAAAAATTCAATTCCACTCAAATGTGAAGATAAAATTAGCTTCCTCACCTGTTTTTCTTGGCTCTGCACCCACAAGAGAAGGGAAATCTATCAGTGGCTGAAGCAGAAAATCTTCTCTGATTACCCTTTCATTTGTACCAACTTGAGTTTGTTAGCTCTGCAACATTTTGGACTGGCGCCTTCTGACCGGCGGGATCGTCCACCATCAATCAATGTTTAGCAGGAAAAACAAAAGACTGACCGGTGGTTCGCACTGAGATCTGTTCTTGCAGCAAGCCTACAAGAGAATCAGAGGACTCAATCTGATCCTCACGATCGTTGACCCAACCCGTACTTATGCATATTTTCAATCTCCTTAAGTGTGCCAGAAAATATATCTCAATTTATATCTAACGGCTAGTGTGAACACTTGCAATGATTTATAAATTATATAATAGATTTTCACACTAGGGATATTACACAAGTATATGTATCATTTCATGTAATATAAGATTTTCTTTAAAAACCTTAGTATCGATCCCATGAGGGATGTGATAAGTCTTAAAATCAACTTACAAAAATTATATTTAAATTGTAATTTAAAAAGATAAAAGATTTGAAATGATATGCTTGCTAAAAATTACTACTTAAAGAACTTAAAAAGAAAATAACAACTAAATGTAAGAGCTGAACAAAATATAACAAGTTCGGATATTATGAAAAATCTTTTCTCTTGCAAAGAGATTTTAATTTATATAGGATTCAAATGATTTAAGACAAAATTGAAGTATTGTGACAAATAGAAGCATACTATATTCTTTAAAGTGCAATTTCATAAAAAAATGTACATAAAAGACTTAAAAAACATGCACTAAAAAGAAGTTATTTTAAGGTGGATCAACCGTCAACTTTCAACCTCTTTGTAATTTTTCCCTTACTCTCTTTCCCCATAGAAGCTTTTCGCTCTATGTCCAATTTTCGAGCTTTAGCCCACATACCTCCAAGGGCCTTGAAAAGCACATCTTTGTCAGCGGACGAGACTATCTCACCGGACACCATGCAGACTCAGATAGAAGAAGGGAAATGAAATCAAAAGCAGGAAACTAGAAGAGACCATGCACAAGCTTCTCTTACAATGACTTATTTATAGTAGCCTAGGCATGACAATCCACTGAAGTCAATAATTATATCATTCAATTTTGCAATTGTATTTTTGTATCATTAAAATGATTCTCTTGATCTTGCACGCTACACAACTTTTAAGTTGCAACTGAATCAAGGAACTAAATATGTATATGAAATATAAGGCGATACGAATCTCAAAACAATTTGATAGACAAGATAGAAGACGATCGCATGGAGATCGAGCGACCGACTAAATAACATAACTTAGATGTCAGAAAGTACAACGATCAAAGAGGAGCGGATGATCGGTGAAGGATAGACCGACCGACCACGCACGAATCATCTGATTAGTCAGCAACCCAAAGGTTTTGGAGAACATTTAAGGAAAGTCCAGTCAGTCAACAACGTTGAAAGATCGATTACTAATGCGTTACCCGAAGGTAGTTGGTAATATCAGTCGGGCGACCTCTATTTATATTTTATTGTTTTTTCACTGTAAATTACAAAAGTAACAACTCAAAAGCTAATGATTAGAGGACAAATCTAGAATTGTAACAACCTGTGCCCCTACGTCTATAAGTAAGAGTCATTTCATAATAAAAGGCTGCACATTTCATGATTCTCTAATGTTTTCTTCTTTCTTCTTTGTGTTACGCTCTATTCCTTGGGTGTGTTTCCCGANTATATAAACGAAAATACAGTTTTCCTATAATAATTATTCAGTTAAAATTAAAAATTTTCCTAAGCAAAAAAGGTTTCTTTGCTATCCCCGACAACGACGCTAAAAACTTGTCCCGAATAAGTTTTGATGGGTATAGAATGTAAAAGCAAAACAATCTAAAAGGCTAAAATGTAAAGTTACCACTAAGAAATTCAAAACTAACAATGTATCAAACAGTTCAAATTTGTATAAAACATCCTTCCCCTTGCAATGAGTTTATAATCAGTGTATGAATCAAATAATTTTAAATATAATGTATTGTGTCAAATAGGAGCATACCTATTATGCATCCTCTCTCAAATGCATAAAGAACGTTGACTAATCCAAAGTTAAGTCCCTAAATTCGTGGTTAGGCTAGAAAGGTACTAGCTGTTACTATAGAGTTCCCACTTACCTCTTACCTAAAGGCTAACATCTCGCTTTAGTTTCCAAACATCTGTACCAAATTGGAAATTTTAGTCTATTACTCTAAAACCTCCAATTCTATGCCCATAAAACTTATTCCCTCTTTATTTGCACTTAACCTTATGGACTACATTCTCATCAATGAGACTAAATGTGATTCTTACTTTGTTGAGGAAAGCGTAGCCCTTTCGGGTCATTATGTTTCACAATATATTTTAATAAATCAATTGTCCAGATTGATAAATAATTTTAATATTAAATTTAAATCATCACAATTTATGAAATTAAAAGCATTTCTACTAAACTTCATTCCTACACATAGTTATTCCTCATTGCATGGAGAAAAACAAATGAAACTACTCAGATCTCATGGGGAAGAAACAACGACACATGGATTTATAGAGAAATATAAGTATACAAAATAGAACTAAGTAAAATAAACAAAATACACAAATTATCTCAAACTCCTTCCCAAACAATCCTTTTAGTTTGTTAGAATCACTCACTCTCCTTACAATTCCATTCCAATCTCAGTTAGAACTATAGTGAAGAAGATATCTCTCACTTCTCCTCTTCTCCTCCAAATCTAAGCAAGCCTCCAAGAATTTATCCTCTCTCTAAGAAGACTCCCTTTCTCTTTAAAAAAACTCCCTTTTGAATCTCCAGAAGTTTCTTTAAATAGAGCTCTCAAAATGAACAAGAGTTACCTCAAACACCCCTTCAAAATTCATCCACATTCATTGAATCGTCTAGAAAAACTACCTTTGGCGCCTAGGCACCAGGTTCTCTGTTGTCTGGCTCATAGGAGCTAAATCTTGGTGCCTAGGTACCAAGTCAACATTGGCCACTTTGTT
Source organism: Phalaenopsis hybrid cultivar (assembly GCA_002079205.1). Classification (NCBI taxonomy): domain Eukaryota; kingdom Viridiplantae; phylum Streptophyta; class Magnoliopsida; order Asparagales; family Orchidaceae; genus Phalaenopsis; species Phalaenopsis hybrid cultivar. The sequence continues at coordinate 76,223 of JXCR01068090.1, forward strand.
TTCTTTGACTCTAACTTGTTCTATTTGTTCCACTTGCTCCATTTAGCTTACCTACAACCAAAAACATCAAAAATTCTTTTCATTAAAGCACAATATCATTAAAAATTTTCATTAAATGTGCAAATAAAAGTAACATATTTTAGGCATGTCAATACTCCTGGGCCTCCAACATCCTCTCCTCCATGGATAGCTTTAATCTCTTCTCAGGCATGATAGCCCTCCGTTTAAGCTTCTTAACTTATAGAACAGATTTCTCACCATGTTCCTCAGCCTCATTTAGGGGAAGAGCATGAAAATCCTAGTCTTCCAAAGCAAAAGCAAGGTATCGGTCGGTAGCTTGAAGCATTTTCCTCTTATCCATCGACCTCAATGTTTTCTCAAAAGTGGGGGAATAAAACATCTCCACAAGGGCTTATGGGTAATCCCCATTTAGAGAATTGTTATGGAACTGCTCTGTATCCCTGTTGATGAGAGTGTAATGGTGGCTAATCTATACTCTGGCTCTTCGATCATGTGTAAAAGACCAATCAGACGGAAGCGTTCCCTTCCCTCTTGGGGATGTCACTCCCCATCCTCGTGAAATCTTCTGGCTCTCTCTCAGACAATCAAAATAGGATGAGAGGTGTGACTCAGTTTCCTTAATTCTTCCAAACCTATGAACGAGTCATCGTAGGAACCCCACAAGCCGACGGACGAATCAACAAAGCACCATAATTGGTAACATTGGCATTTGGAGAGGATCCTCCTTGCTCCTTTCAGAAAAGCCTAACAAATCTACTCACCATCAACATCTCCCTCAACTGATTTGGATGGATCTAACCGACCCCTACCCTTGACAGACGAGGATGACTGCTTTTTCCATGTAGCTTCTTTAAAGCTGTCAACTCCTCGGTAGCCTGTTTCGAGCCACTTCTCTATTTTAAGATGACATCGAAAGCCCTGTTGTCAAGGTATTAGTGTCATTTGGTTGAATAATACACCTCAACCACCTTCAGGTTGAAATACTAGAGTAGAGAGAGGCATTGACACTAGATTAATGCCATGTTGTCTTGAAGATGCCCAGACAAAGTATTCACCTTCTTTACCTTGCACTTCATTGAAGAAGTGTGGACCCCCTAACCACTTGCACAAGAGGCACTCAAAAATTTCATTATCTAATCCTTGATCTTATTTTCAAGGCCTAACAACTGAATCTTGGAGCCAACAACGAACTGGATGTAACCATATCGATCAATTCTGAATAAGAAAAAAAATATTGAACAAGTCAATCGTCCAGGGAATCTCATCCTCCAACAAAAGGGAGCAAAGATCATGAAAGCAACCACCGAGTTTGAAAGAAATTGGGCAGGAATGATCCTGTATTGATTGAAGTCCTACCACAACTCCCTACACAATGACAGTCGAAGACCCATACCCTAAAGTCAAGGGTGTGAAGTTATCCATGGTGGCTCATGGCTGGTCACTAGCCGAAGGTGAATCAAAGGATCAATAACATAAAGGTCTAGGATCTTCATCACATTTATTGTAGAAAGAACAACAACTTCTGCAGTCAGAATGAAGCTAAATAATTATTGGGAATACTTTCACACCATGGTCCCAGAAGTGACGCGTAGGAGGAGAAGGGAAAAATAAGAAATGGCTGAAGGTAGAGAAAACAAAAAAAAGGGTAAGGCCTTGATAACTACCGTACATATAAATGCAAGCCGGAGGAAAATGAAACAATACGACAAGACAATGTAAGGATGAAGAAACCAAACACAAGGTTTGAGGTAACAATAGTCATAAAGTTTTTTTTCTTTATTTTTATTTGGTTTTCATACATATTAGATTTACTTCTAGAAACTACTCTGAAAGAAAGAACCTCAACAGACAATCATCAATAGCTACAGCTGAGACAAACCCTTAGTGAAGCAATCTATTGTACATGAACTCACCACCTAACCTAAATAGCTTGGTCTGACCATACCTCATCTGATAGGTAGGTTCCCCTTTATCTGGCGACAACTCAAAACATAGATGTGCCATTTCCTCCCAACTAGTGAACATCTCCCCTAGGAAAGCATAAAACTCTTCACATAAAGTAAAAATCTAACTCTCCATCCGATCAACCCTTGCCAGTATCTCGCCTATTTTTTAGTATCATCATTCCCTCGAGGGTGCCCCATGGCCTAAGCAAAGAGTTCCTCCATCTCCACAAGACGACGCACCAAGAAATCAGAAGCCAATCAGGGCCCTTCATTATTTCCTTGTCCCTTGTTGCATTAGGGGTCTTTTGATGGTCAGCTCCCTGTTCTCAATGCCCTCGCTAGGAGGTTGTTCTTCCTTGCTTGCCCTCTTATCTATGCTTTTCACATCCTCTTTGGGATTGGGACCCAAATCTGATGACAAGGAATCAATCATTAGGATCTCTATGGTTGCTTCAAAGAAAGAACGAAGTGTTATGATGTCAAAGTTAAAACCCATACCAACAATTTGATTCCACTCGAATGTGAAGATAAAATTAGCTTCCTCACCTGTTTTTCCTGGCTCTACACCCACAAGAGAAGGGCAATCTATCGGTGGCTAGAGCAGAAAATCTCCTCTAATTACCCCTTCATTTATATCAACTTGAGGTTTGTTGGCTCTACAACAGTCTGGACAGGGGCCTTCTGACCGGCAGGATCATCCACCGTCAATAATGTCTAACAGGAAGAACAAAAAACTAACTGAAGCCCCTTTGGGATCGGGACCCAAATCTGATGACAAGGAATCGATCATCAGAATCTCTATGGCTGCTTCAAAGAAAGAACAAAGTGCTATAATATCAAAGTTAAAAACCACACCAAAAATTCAATTCCACTTAAATGTGAAGATAAAATTAGCTTCCTCACTTGTTTTTCCTGGCTTTGCACCTACAAGAGAAGGGTAATCTATCGGTGGCTAGAGCAGAAAATCTCCTCTGATTACCCTTTCATTTGTACCAACTTGAATTTGTAAGCTCTACAACTATTTGGACAGGCGCCTTCTAACTGGCGGGATCATCCACCATCAATCAATGTTTAGCAGGAAGAAAAAAAGACTGACCGGTGGTTCACACTGAGATATGTTATTGCAGCAAGCTTACAAGAGAATCAGAGGAATCAATCCGATCCTCACGATCGTTGACCCAACCCGTACTTATGCGTATTTTCAATCTCCTTAAGTATGCCAGAAAATATATCTCAATTTATATTTAGCGGCTAGTGTGAACACTTTCAATGATTTATAAATTATATAATAGATTTTCACACTAGAGGTAGTACGCAAGTATACGTATCATTTCAAGTAATATATGATTTTCTTTAAAAACTTAGTATCGATCCCACGAGGAATGTGATAACTCTTAAAATCAACTTACAGAAATTATATTTAAATTGTAATTTAAAAAGATAAAAGATTTGAAATGATATGCTTGCTAAAAATTACTACTAAAAGAACTTAAAAAGAAAATAACAACTAAATGTAAGAGCCGAACAAAATATAACAAGTTTGATATTATGAAAAACCTTTTCCCTTGCAAAGAGATTTTAATTTATGTAGGAATCAAATGATTAAAGACAAAATTGAAGTATTGTGACAAATAGAAGCATACTTTATTCTTTAAAGTGTGGTTTCATAAAAAATGTATATAAAAGACTTATAAAACATGCACTAAAAAGAAGTTGTTTTAAGGTGGATCAACCGTCAACTTTCAACCTCTTTGTAATCTTTCTCTTGCTCTCTTTCCCCACAGAAGCTTTTCGCTTCATGTCCAATTTTCGAACTGTAGCCCACATACCTCCAAGGGCCTTAAAAAGCGCATCTTTGTCAGCGGACGAGACTATCTCATCGGACACCATGCAGACTCAGATAGAAGAACGGAAATGAAATTAAAAGTAGGAAACTAGAAGAGACCATGCACAAGCTTCTCTTATAATGACTTATTTATAGTAGCCTGGGCATGAAAATCCACTGAAGTCAATAATTATATCAATCAATTTTGCAATTGTATTTTTGTATCATTAAAATGATTCTCTTGATCTTACATGCTACACAACTTTCAAGTTGCAACTGAATCAACGAACTAAATATGTATACGAAATATATATACAAAATATAAGGCGATACGAATCTCAAAACAATCTGATAGACAAGATAGAAGACGATCGCATGGAGATTGAGCGACCGACTAAAAAACATAACTTAGATGTCAGAAAGTACAACGATCAAAGAGGAGCAGATGATCGGTGGAGGATAGACCGACCAACCACGCACGAATCATCTGATCGGTCAGCAACCCAAAGGTTTTGGAGAACATTTAAGGAAAGTCCAATCAGTCAACAAAGTTGAAAGATCAATTACTCATGCGTTACCGGAAGGTAGTTGGTAATATCAGTCGGGCGACCTCTATTAATATTTTATTGTTTTTTCACTGTAAATTACAAAAGTAACAACTCAAAAGCTAATGATTAGAGGACAAATCTAGAATTGTAACAACCAGTACCCCTACTTCTATAAATAAGAGTCATTTCATAATAAAAGGTTGCACATTTCATGCTTCTCTAATGTTTTCTTCTTTCTTCTTTGTGCTACGCTCTATTTCTTTGGTGTGTTTCCTGAACTCTTTTAGATACAAACGATATTAATAAATCTTCTAAAGTGCCTTGAGATTTTTATTTTATTTCAATTTNCGAACTCTTTTAGATACAAACGATATTAATAAATCTTCTAAAGTGCCTTGAGATTTTTATTTTATTTCAATTTATTTGATTGATCAGTTGGAAAATTTTTAAATTTCAAGATATAATAATATAAAAATTCTAAATTATCAATTTGATTGCTTGATGCCTTTCAGCAGGTTAAAGAAAGAAGGTGCTGCTTGCTGGGAACTAAAACAAATTCGAAAACTTTGAATACCAAAACGAAATGATTTTTCTCTATCTAATAGCTGGATCAATTGGCCAAACTTGATTCCCAAACTCTGCAATGCAAAAAAAATCCAAACTAGTCCAGATGCAGAGGTCAGTTTTGTTCTACATTGTTATTATATTATAAAAAAAATACAGAACAAATAAAGAACATTATAATACATATTTTATTAGAATGAGCTTTAGAATTGCTGATTTTAATTTATAGTAAAATATCTTAACATAATTTTAATTGACATTTGTCTTGTGAAGTAGGGAAATAGGACAGAAAATGTTCCTCTTAAAACAAAGCAGAGCATAAATCCAACACCTTTCAGAAAAGACAGCATATTTCTTATTCTGAAAACTTTGTCTTAGGATTCAAAAATATCTTGAAGATGCTTGTATATCCTTTGATGCTGGAATTGGTCAGATGAGGATACAAAGTCGAACCAAACAGAATATAACAAAGTGTGATTCCACGATGCCTATCACCCATGTGGCAGCCACATGGATTTTACCAACAAAAGACAAAATATCGACTTTGGAACCTTCATCCACATGCAAAACATCCTACTTAGACAATTGAAGAAGATTTCTTCCTCCTATAAGCTAACATATATTGAAATAAGAAAAAGAAACTTGAGACATTTCAAATTTTAAAAGAAATAATATACTAGAGTATAATAGAGTATAGAAATGAATTTTCATCAATAGGAGTTATGTTTGCAAAAGGGTTGACCAAAATATCCTTTTTCTAATGATAAAGCACTAGGGTGACATTAAATTTGAAACATAAGATTCATATAAATTTCATGTAAATCGTTGCTATTTTTCATGGCATAAATACTAACCTTGAGAATTTTGTTCTTTTTTGTTTAACTTGACATTCTAAACAATTGTTATCATCTAAAATCCATATCAACATGGATGATGTTTTTATGCAATTTATATATTCAGTTGTGTTCTGCTTGAAACGTTCATAACTTATTTAAGATCATAGCTAAATCATTCGGCTTGAACTTGGATTACGGCATTTGCTTAGTGGCTATTGTTGACAAGAAGACGATATCCTTATTATTTGCTGTTGTGATTGTTAAGGATACCCTTTTCGTCAAGCACAATCTTTAACATCAAATAGAAATTATAAGACAATAAAATCATCCCAAATAGGCTAAACCAAAATAATCTTTTAGTTAGTTTTTTTGTTGTACTGATTAGTATGCTCAAAACAACTTGGCTTTACACTTAAAATGTTCATCTTGACAAAAGGAATCCAACAACAAAAATTACCAAACACGACCATTTTGGTTTTAACCCGACTGAAGTAGCATAATTTTAACTAACATATATTGATTCAATGCCAACATTTTTTTATCTACATTATACATGAAATTTGCAGCCCATGCCCTTGTTTGGTAGCTATTTCCACTTTAGATGTTGTGGAGTTTAAGATTCAATAACACTCCAATAAAAATAAAAACAGAAACCTAACTTTTGAATATCCTTTTATAAGCGAACTCCATGACAGCATTTGTAGGCTTATACATAAATTTGTTGATAATATTTAAGAAATTATCAACTAGTAGTCCTTATCATCTACTTCAATTTTTTTATCATTAACAAATTATTCAAAAAAAAAGTTTTAATGAAAACATGATTACAAGACTTGTGTTCTTATTTTTAATTTTGAGCATAATTGGGTCAACTGCTTTAACTAAGAATCACTATACTGCTCATTCAAACAAAAAAATCTAAAATGTTTTTTAATTTATCTATTATACCATGACAGCATATGTGATGAAATATATATTAGATTTGTACTGATAATAAAGGGTTCAAATTTTAAAACCCATAATAAAAAATACTATACATCCACCATTAAAAGTTGGGTTAAATCATTAATTAACTATTGAGGTCTAAACTAGATTTGAACCTGTAATATGTGGTTCAAAAATTGGTCAAAACCTTGGTTGTAATGTAGTTTAAAGTAAATATTATGGCTTTCAACTATGTTTTCATCTTTTTCAAGACTAAATTTGAACATTTTTCATAGGTGAAAACCTATTTTTGATCTAAACTTCAAAAACATGGTCATACCCATTTATTTATATAATTAAAAACATTCAAATGAACCCATCTTAATGAATATTAAGGTGCAAAATCATGAAATAGGATTAAATTTGGAAGTTATAACATCTATAGTTTAATCTTAATGCAAAATTCACCTTATCTTTTTAGTTTGATGAGACAAATGACATGGGATGGACTAAAAATAAAGATAGATGAACTCCTTAAGTGAGAGCAAGAGTTTGCGCATAGGCTACAGGGGAAGATATTCGTGTTTGCCTTATGAGCCATGAGATTCATCATTTATCTTTAAGTTAGATAATATTTAATTGGATTGTAAAACCAGTTAACTTCAGGAAGACTTATAACATAGTTGTTCAATTTAGCGTATTTCACTAGTCATAGATGAACTAAGAATGGTGCAATATTACTTTGAACAAATTTTTCATGATTTTATTGGGTCTATTATGTTTTCCCAATCTTTAAACTGTCAGGCAAATTTAAGAAATAATCTCATGCAAAATTCAATTTATGGATGCTAAAATTTTTTAAACTGTTTTTACCTCATAAATATTATGTGAAGTTTGTGTGCAAAAAATAACAAATATTTTGTTATTTTTTAAAATTTAAAATTGTTAACTTGGACAAGTTTTAAATTTTAAATGTTTGTTACAACTTTAAATTAATTATTTTATTTATCCATTAACAAATGCTTAAATATTTTACTTCAAACTTTGAGTGTACTTTTATTTAACTACAAATTTTATAGATATATTATTTATCCATTTAAGAAATGATTATATATCTTTATAAATATATAGATATATAGATATATAGATATATAGATAAATTTAGATCGGTGTGTGTGCAACTATATCTACCAAAATTCAAACATTGTAATCATATTTTCTATATTTTTTTTATTTTTTATATTTTCAAATCAGTTTTTTTTCATGCCCCGAATTTGTTATTTTCAAATCCTATGCTAGCCAATATCATGCCTCTACAAATTCCCTTAAATTATGGTGTAATAGCCAATCATGATTAACTAAGCAAAACATTATTTCATTATTAAACAAACTTTGATATGAACCATTTGATGTGTTCCACCCATTTAAAAATCCCAATTGACATTGAATAATTCATTTCTATATTTTTCATTAATTAATCCTCGGTTAGATTTTGGCCATTTTTCGATCTGAAGTGGCTTGAACAACACCTAGTCAAAACAAATATGCTAAATGAATAAATCAGTTTATTAGATCTAACTTTTGCTTCACCTAAGCCACATAAGAATCCCAATGCTCTAAGTTAATTTCTTACGCGTGTTTTTACTTACTACTATTATTGCAATTAAGATTATTGTGGTAAATTTTTTGTTGTCATAATTATTGTATTGTTTCAGGCATTAATTAGATTCAACCTCATGGGTTACAATAATTACACCATAATTGGTTTTAGCTACTTGGTTTATTTTCTTTAGTTTAACGGCCTAAAATAGATATATTCTTGCAGTAGGGTTATGATCTTCTTAAATGTTTATTAATTGAAGGTTAATTTATGCATATTTTTCAACTATTTGATAATGTTTCGTTTGATTATTTGAAATATATAATTATCTTTTTTATAGGCAGAGACTCACAAATGTGATATATAGATTTTCATCAATATCACACCCCCACTATAGAGGTCAATGAAATTAAATTTGAAAATTTTTTAATGAATTTGACGATATCAATTTTTGATGCCGCACGTATAGGGTGTCCACTTGAACATTATGGGACCATGTTACATGCATATGTAGCTTCCTAAAGCTCAAGACATTTTTTGAGACTCTCCAATGTGCATTTAGGGCAGCAAAACCAGGGTCTGAGTTGGTGCAGTCGTGCTCGGAAGTGGTTGCCATTGATTGGCATCAATTCTTGATATTTTATAGTTTGAATGTTCTTTTGAATGATATGAGACTATATTTCAGTCAAGCATAGCCTCCCATGGTCCAAGGGATGCACAAAACCCTTTAGTAGTTGTTCAAACATGAAGGCAGGGTTTAACTTGGAGTAGTCGTGCTTGGGAATGGTCTGGGTTGGTATTTTTTTTATGTCACATGTTTATTATCTATTTTAAAGTTTGAGAAAAATATTCCATTCATTTGAAGCCACCCATGGTCCAAGGGATCCATAAAACTCTTAAATGGATGTTTTGGGCATAGAGCTAGGGTTTGACTTAGTGCAGCTATGTCAGGAAGTTGTTATCCTTGATTGGCATTATTTTTTATATGGCAAATGTTTTATGTCCATTTTAATATTTAAGGATCATATTTCATTCATAAATAGCCTCCCATAGAACAAGGCATTCATGAAATCCATCCACAGACATTTCTCGCAAAAAATTGTGGTCTACCGGGTCAGACAGGCGCTAGCCACTTGCTTGATTTCAGGTTTTTGGAGCCATTTTTGCTTATTTTAATTATAAAAATTNTATTTCTTTATCTTCCTCCATATCTAAAATAATGAAATCCACAGGGAAGATAAATTTATCCACTTTCACTAACACATCTTTTATAGCTCCCTTAGGATATGTAACTGAACGATCCGCTAACTGTAGAGTGACAGAAGTAGGTGGGACTTCTCCTAATCCTAATCTTTTGAAAATAGATAGAGGCATAAGATTAATGCTCGCTCCCAAATCACATAAAGCTCTTCCATAAAATTTTTCACCGATAGCACACGGTATAGTGAAACTGCCAGGATCTTTTAATTTTTTAGGATGCTTTTTCTAAATAATTGCACTACACTCTTCGCTAAGTGCAACAGTTTTATTATCCGTGAACTTTCTTTTCTTGTTCAGAATATCTTTCATAAATTTCACATAATTGGGCAGGCCTCTACGAAGGGAATATTCACTGTTAACTTCTTAAGAATTTCTAAAAATTTGGAAAATTGTAATATTTACCATTAATTTCTTAAGAATTTATAAAAGCATAGAAAATTATTTCTTCTATTTGAATCAAAATATCTTTCATAAATTTCACATAATTAGGCATTTGCTCTAAAGCTTCTACGAAGGGAATATCAGTATATCTTTCATAAATTTCACATAATTGGGCATTTGCTCTAAAGCTTCTACGAAGGGAATATTAACTGTTAATTTCTTAAGAATTTCTAAAAATTTGGAAAATTGTATATTATGTTTGTGTTGCTTCAATCTTTGAGAAAACGGTGGTGGAGGTTTCTCCACAGTAATTTTCATGGTGTGTTTATTCTCTTTATTTTACTTCAATCTTTGAGGAAACGGTGGTGGAGGTTTTTCCACAATAATTTTCATTGGTGTAAAATGACACTCTAAATCTGGGTATTCATGATCCTTTTCTTTTTTGGTATCCACTTTCTCTTTTTCAGTTTNTCTACTAATTTTCAGACTCGATACTCGATTCTCCTCTGAGATCACCCATTGATTGCACATGAACAAAGAGGTTGTAGAAGGGTCAGAATGGAAATTCTTCAGTCGAATCCTCCTCTATCAATTTCATCCTCCTCATCAGTCGTATAAAATTCTTCAGTGGAATCCTCTTCTATTAATTTCATCCTCCTCATCAGTCGTATTAAGCTATCTTTTAAATGTCCAGAGCGCTCGAAATGTTCTTTCATCTTCTAGTCTAGATGATCGAAGAAATCAGAGATATTATTAATCACATTCATGACATTTTGTACCTCCTATTCCAATTTATTGATTCGGCGCAGGATCACCAGAGACTTATCACGGACTAAGGGTTGAACTGGTAGTGAATTCTGAGATGCTTGATCTACTATAATGGCCATATCATTTTCATCTTCAAAAACTGGGAATCTCTCAGTTGGGTCCAAAGGCTTCGAAGGTAGCAGTACCTTTTCTTAATTTTCATAGGACACTTGGAACTGACTGTAAAGTGAGAAAATTATGGAGGGGGCCCAAGCCCATAAGTTGATCCATGAACGATCAGGCCCAAAACTGACTTCACAATTATAGATCCAATGTCGATCGGCAGTCCCCTTTGGATGCAGTAATTCAAAATGACACTTTCTTTAGAAACTTTACCGATTTTCATTGTCGGTAACAGTTTCGCAGAAATGAAAAAGTGCCAATGTTTCTAAATGGGATTTAAGAGTGTCGCAGAAAAACTAACATACCCATTTTCTCTTATTTCCCAGTTGTCAATTTCGTCCGTTAAATATTGGTAAATCTCATTCATCTGGTTTCTCGTTGGGACGAAATTTGAATACTGGCAGACAGGAATATTCTCTATCATATATAATTCATTGATCCGTGCAGGAGTGAAAAAAATCCATCTTCCTCGCACATAAACAACTCCTTGGTTAATTCCATATAAATTTACATAAAATTCTTTCACCACTGGAACAACCACTTCCCATCTTCGCCGCACTATCGTTTCTTCAATATCCGTCGTGGGATTATTCAATCCACGATTCACGAATCCTCGTTCCTTGATTAATTCACGAATCCTCGTTCTTTGATTAATCTTTTCTTCGTCAGCAACTTGTTGAAGATTCGCTGCTTCCGCACTAATAAACTTCCGTCGATTGAAAACTCACATTATAAGATTATCAGGGAAATTGGAAGCCATAAGAATGAAATTGGTGGAGTTTCACTTTATTTTTGGAGGGCAAATATGAACTAGAAATCGAATTTGTAAGTTTAAAAAGACAATTCCCACCCAAAAATTGCCAAAAATTGCCATTTGAACCCAAGTAACCGCTAATTCACCGGTCTCGCCGTCGGCGGGGTCGATGGCGCCGTCGGGGAGCCTTTGTATTAATTTTGTCTGGACTCTCGAGAAAAACCCACCGTCGGCGGCATTGAGGGTGCCATCGGCGCCCAAGGCAAAATTTGTAAAGTTTTGCTCTGGTCCGAATGAGTTCCAATTTTTCTTCATGGATCCAATTTTAAGATATTTCAAGGGTAAATAAGAGTAGTAGAGCTTAATACTACCACAAACTAAGGATAATTTCAAATAAAAACTACTATAATCACGATAAAAGTAAAGATAAATATGGGTTGCCTCACATGAAGCACTTGGTTTAACGTCGTCAGCCCGACCTATTCAGGTGTCATTCAGGTTGACT
>JXCR01068090.1:98823-119099 GCA_002079205.1 Phalaenopsis hybrid cultivar
ATTCAGGTGTCATTCAGGTTGACTGATCATTAAAACCTCTTTAAAATTTTGTCTTTTACCCTCATAATATGGTTTTAATCTGTGTCCATTTAATTTAAATCTATTTCTCGTCTTCTGATCTTCAATTTCAACAACTTCGTAAGTATAAACTTGAGTCACATTAAAGGATCCTAACCAACGAGACTTCAATTTTCCAGGAAATAACTTCAGCCTAGTGTTGTAAAGTAAAACTTCTTGTCCTGGTTAAAAATTCTTCTGGTTAATCTTTCCATCATGCCATAACTTTAATTTTTCCTTATAAATTCAGTCGTTATCATAAGACTCGTTTCTTAATTCTTCCAATTCATTTAATTTTAACAATCTCTTCTTACCAGCATCTTTCAAATTATAATTGAATTCTTCAATCGCCCAATGTGCTTTATGCTCCAATTCTACTTGTAAGTGACAAGTCTTTCCAAAAATCAGTCTGTAAGGGGTCATTCCAATAGGAGTTTTATAAGCAGTCCTGTAAGCCCATAATGTGGTATTCAATCTAGTGGACCAATCTATTCTACTAGGGTTTATAGTCTTTTCAAGTATTTGTTTAATCTCTCTATTAGAAACTTCAGCTAACTCATTGGTTTAAGGATGATNTGAAAAAGTATAAGTCTAACAGCATCATTTGAGACTCTATCATATTTAAAAGTAGCACACAGTTCTAAAAAACTAGCGAGGTGTAAGTTCGGATATTCATTTGGTGTACCTCTGAATTGATTGTTTTGTACCATTTTGATAATAATAGGTTTAAGCTCAAATGAATTAGCAGCTACAACAGGATTTTGGATAGATACGTGAATTTCATCTACTGTAGGATTTGCATAATCTCGTAGGGGTCTAGGTTGGTGTTCGTTCTCTATTCCTTGATTGTTCAGGTTATTTTCCATTGTATTAGAATTTCTAGGTTCTCTTCTTAATCTTCTAATCCTTATAACAGTGCGTTCTAATTCCAAATCGTAGGGTATAAGATTTTCAGGTCAAAATTTACGCATACAATTTGAAATCAGTACTCAGTAATATAATAAACTAAATATAAAAATAAGTTACAATTCAAGTAAAAATTTCTAATAATCTTAATTTGTTTGTTACTCTAATCATAATTTGACTCACTCACTCAATCACTCCCCGGCAACGGCGCCAAAAACTTGACAACGACTTTTTATATGCTTAAAATATAAGATAAATATGGACGTAATAAATATTCAATAATTGTAAAGTCACACTTATCAACAATAAGATAAATATGGATGTAATAAATATTCAATAATTGTAAAGTCACACTTATCAACGCAAGAATAAAGATGTATGTATAAAATATTCAATAATTGTAAAGTCACACTTATCAATGCAAGTATACGTATCACTCAAGTAATATAGGGCTCTAATGGAGTCTTAGATATCAATCCCACAGGGAGTAATAATATCGCACAAGTAATATAGGGCTCTAATGGAGTACTAGATATCAATCCCACAGGGAGTGGTTTAGAACTTGCTCAAGTAATATAGGGCTCTAATGGAGTCCTAGATATCTATCCCACAGAGAGTGGTTTAGAACTGCAAACTAAGATTTTAGAAAAGCAATACTTTAATCACAACAATGAAGTTCAATTTGCTTATCTGTCACTAATAGGCAATTGAAATAAGTATGTAATTTTAATAACTATTAAATAACTAATGATACTAATGAGGATTTAATTGTGATATTCAATATATAAGAAAACATCCTTCTTCTTATCAAGAAATTATAGTGAATGGATAAAGTGAATTAGTTCAATTTATATTTTGCCAAATAGGAGCATACATATTCTTTACCCTTTCAGGCATAAAGAACATTGACTAATCCTACGCTTATTTACTGAATATGCGGCTAGGTTGGGAGGATACCAGCTCTCACTTCGGAGCTCCCACATTCCTCTCACCCGAGGGCTAACATCTACACTTCAGCACCCAAACGATAGGACTGAATTGGGGATTTTAGTATGTCACTCTAAAATCTCCAATTCTATGCCCGATAATATTATTTTCCTATTTATTTGCACCCAACTTCCAAGGGCTTTGACCTCCCTGAATCTTGGATGTAATCTTCACTTTAGTTGTAAAACTCAACATATGTTCAATTGGCCACATTGAAAGTAAATTAAGATCAAAGTGAAAAGATCATCATAATTTCTTAAACATTTTCTTACTTCACCAATTCAAATCACCATTTCACAAATCTCAAGACAAGGAGAAAGATAGAGAAAACTACTCACGGGGAAAACACAACAAAACTCGAAATTCCTATATAAAATCAAAGGCATACAAACTACAACAAGTAAATAACTTATCTCTAATTTCTCTCCAAGAACACTCCTCGAAGTTCCTCTAAATCTCTTCCTTTCTTTACAGCACACAGAATTCCTCTTTGAAGGAGCAAGGAGGAAGAAATCTCTCACATTCCTTCCACTCTTACAATCTCTCAAAGAATTCCTCACAATATTGGAACCTTTCTAACCTCTAGGAACTCTCTCTAGCACTTCCTTCACTCTCTAAATTCTCCTCCCTCTTAATTTTCGGCCAAAATAGTCTATTAAAGTTGTGGATGAGCTTTCTCAAGAGTTGCCTAAGCATCCCTTCAAAATTTGGCCTTCTCCAAAGCTTGAGTAGGCATAACCGCCGAGCTCGCCGTCGGCGGCCTTGAGGGCACCTTCGGCGGACTTCTGAAGAATTTTTTTCTGTAGCCTCGGGAAAAACTTGCAGTCGGCAGGGTCGAGGGCACCGTCAGTGGCCTAGTTCAAATCTTCACATTTTGGTCCTTTTTGCTCCAAATTCGCTCTTTTTTGCATATTTTTGCTCCAATGACCCTAATTCATCATCCCTGCAACAAACCATCAAAAATACCTTTCTTTAAAGTGCAATATCATTAAAAATAGTATAAAATAGGTATGAAAATCTCAACATATTTTCCTCTGATCAAAATCTTACTGTTCCATTAGTTTTGCTTCACTGTCTTTGGTGCGAGTATTTTGTGTTTGAGCTGCTCTTTCACTCTCCTTGATGGTTAAACCTACTTGTATTGATTTGGCAACGAACATACAATGGGCTAAAGCTACCTTTGTCGATGTGGTGGGTAGGGGCTTTGACACCATTAGGAACTATGACGACTTGGTGTTCTCTCAAGCTTATCATGATGGAGCTGACCTTATCATTAAGCCTCTGAGCAGAAAAGGAGGTAACCTAGCTATTTTTTACACTAAGGTGGACATTCAAGGCCTTACTGAAGTTTGCAAGTTCGCTCTAATTGGTAAGTTTTAGCTTGGTCACCCGAAAATGGAGGCTATCAGGAAATTCTTCGATAACTTGTATCTGAATAGGGCTTAGAGAATGGGATTGTTGGATGGCAGACATATCCTGATTAATCTGTCTAGAGAAGAGGACTATGCTCGACTGTTCTCCAAACAGATTTTACAAATTAAAGGTGTGTCCATGAAGTTGCTTAAGTCGTCACCAGATTTTGATCCTAGCAAGAAGCTTCCCATTGTTCCAATTTGGTTCAAACTCTGTGGGCTTAAGTTTCATTTCTAAAATCATAAAGTTCTCTTCAACATTGACAATGCTTTGGGCAGACCCCTGAAATTGGATGTCCCCACCTTTAATGTGTCTAGACCATCTGTGGCTAGANTACAGATAAGTGGTGTTTGTTTGTTATTATTATATAAACTTTCTTTTATTTATGAAATTCATATTTTGTTGTATCTTTCTCATGAGGTTTGAGTAGTTTTCTTTGTCTTTCTCCCTACTATGAGATATGGTGAAATGAAGAGATAATTTGGATGTGCCAATTTTAAAATATAAAATAAATTGTGATGATTTTTCCACTTTATTCTTAATTTACTTTCAATCTGGCCAACTGAAATGTTAAAATCTGTTGTGAAACATATGATCCGGGAAATGGAGTATGAGTTCTACAACAAAGTGAGAATCACATTCAATTTTATGAAAGAGTGTTTTGTTCATGGAATTGGGTGCAAATAAACAGGAAAATATATATTATTGGGCAAAAAATTGCCCAATTTGGTTTTAGTTTTTAAGAACTAAAGCAAAAGTTACCCTTCATGGGAAGGGAAGTAGGAGCTCTGGAGTGAGAGTCTCTATCCTCCCAGCTCAACCATGAATTTAGAGACTAAACCTAAGATTTGCCAACGATTTTCTATGACACTTNAAATCTTACTGTTCCATTAGTTTTGCTTCACTGTCTTTGGTGCGAGTATTTTGTGTTTGAGCTGCTCTTTCACTCTCCTTGATGGTTAAACCTACTTGTATTGATTTGGCAACGAACATACAATGGGCTAAAGCTACCTTTGTCGATGTGGTGGGTAGGGGCTTTGACACCATTAGGAACTATGACGACTTGGTGTTCTCTCAAGCTTATCATGATGGAGCTGACCTTATCATTAAGCCTCTGAGCAGAAAAGGAGGTAACCTAGCTATTTTTTACACTAAGGTGGACATTCAAGGCCTTACTGAAGTTTGCAAGTTCGCTCTAATTGGTAAGTTTTAGCTTGGTCACCCGAAAATGGAGGCTATCAGGAAATTCTTCGATAACTTGTATCTGAATAGGGCTTAGAGAATGGGATTGTTGGATGGCAGACATATCCTGATTAATCTGTCTAGAGAAGAGGACTATGCTCGACTGTTCTCCAAACAGATTTTACAAATTAAAGGTGTGTCCATGAAGTTGCTTAAGTCGTCACCAGATTTTGATCCTAGCAAGAAGCTTCCCATTGTTCCAATTTGGTTCAAACTCTGTGGGCTTAAGTTTCATTTCTAAAATCATAAAGTTCTCTTCAACATTGACAATGCTTTGGGCAGACCCCTGAAATTGGATGTCCCCACCTTTAATGTGTCTAGACCATCTGTGGCTAGAATATTAGTTTAAAGAGACATTACCCTACCTAAGGTTGATGAAATTTGGCTAGGCACTGAGCATAATGAATATTGGAAAAGAATTATCACTGAATAAAGGCCTTATTATTGCTACCACTGTAAAATGTTTGGTTACACTGATGACAAATGCTTTAGACTGCACCCAACCTTAAGAAAGAGGCAGGAAAATGCTCCCAAGGAAACCAATGTAGCTACCCCTCCTTCCCTTATTTTTGACTTAGTGGTTCCTGCTGACGAGGGGCTCCAAGGGGAGAAGGCTCCCTTACCTCTGAATACTACCATCTTTACTTCTGATCACAACACCATATCCCTTGTGGAAGAGATTGTGGCTGTGATTGATAATCCCCCCACTGTTGCTACTAGAGGAGATTGTGATGGGGTAGAAAAAATTCCTGATACTGAAGTGGGAGTGAAAACAACTATTATGAGGTCTGGTATTGTACCTAAATAACAAGATGTGGCCACCAACAGCAATCCTGAAGTTGGTCTGCCTGATCAATTGGCAGCAGACATTGAGTAAGAAACATTGCATATTTTTGAATCACAATTGCAGAACTGTGTTGTGATCCCCCTCCCCCCTAATCTTCTCCAGAAAATGCAACACACACTTGAAGCTGAATGGCATACTCAAAGAGGCAGGAAAAAGAAGAAACTCCCTTGGGAGTCTCATGAAGATATTTACATTGCGGAAGCTGGTAGCTCTTATTCAGCTAGAAGGGAGTCTCTCACTAGACTCACCAGGGGGAGAGCCAAGAATTCCCATCATGATTAACATCTTATGTTTGAAAATTAGGGGGATTGCCCACCCCCACTCCTTGAAAAGGCTGCAACATTTAAACAGAAAACATAAATTATGGTGCTTTGCTATTTTGGAACCTTTGGCCCACAATAACCCTTAAAAGTACTTAAAGTTATTTCTTGGTTTTAGTTTGCTTCATAATTCAAATAACAAAGTTTGGCTCTTCTGCAGACAGGAGCTTTCTTGTGCCATTTTAATTAATCATCCCCAATTCCTTCACTTCTCATTTCCTTTGGCTAGTCACTCTGGATGTGCCACTATTATCTATGTAGGCTATGTCCAAAGTGCTAGATTGGAACTTTGGGAGGAGCTTTCTCTCATTAGTCAACATATGGATAAAAGTTGGTGGGTTGGGGGAGATTTTATTAGCATTGCATCCCCCAAAGAAAAGCAAGGAGGCAGACCCCCTATCTTATCCGCCATGACTACTTTCAATGATAATATCCAGGCTATTGGATTGTTTGATATGGGTTTCATTGGACTTTCTTTCACTTAGAGAAGGGGAAAGACTTGATAGATTCTTGGTTAATGATTGTTGGATTCAACATTTTCTCCACACCACTATTACTCACCTCAACCTTGCAGGGTCAGACCATAGACCACTCCTCATCACTATTACTGCTTCCACAATCAAGGGACAAACTTTTTTTAGATATATGAATATGTGTTTGATGCACCAAAAATATATGCATTTTTAGACCTATATTTTATAGTCATTTTTTGTGATATTATGCTTTAAAGGAAAGTGTTTTTTATGTTTTGGTGTAGGTTGATGATTTTTAGGACTTAAAGCAAAAATGATGAAATTTGGAGTCAAAATGGTGTTTTTGAAAAACATACTCAGCGTCGATGGTGCCAGACTGGGCGTCATTTGACAGAGAGCACATAATTAAATTTGGGCCATAGCCACCGACAACGCCATCGTGGGTTTTGACGACGCCAAGGTTGATGCTAGGAAAAGTTCTAGAAGAATCGATGAACTTGGACACTTTTTGAAGAGTTATTGGAGGCACCTCTTAGAAAACCGACATTATGCTTTATTCAGAGCGAAAATTGCTCAGAAAAAGTAGTAGTTAGAGGGGGCTAAAGGGTAATTGAGTTTACTTGAGTGTTCTATTATTTAAGGTGGTGTGTCTAAATGTGATTTTCTCCTAAGAGTTATTAAGAGAGGGAGAGAAGTGAGAGATTTCTTCTTCCATACATCTTTAATGAGAAAATCAAGAGTCTTGTAAAGAGAGAAAGAGTTCAAGAGAGGCTACAAGGAATTTGCTATGAGAAAGAGTTACAGATAAGTGGTGTTTGTTTGTTATTATTATATAAACTTTCTTTTATTTATGAAATTCATATTTTGTTGTATCTTTCTCATGAGGTTTGAGTAGTTTTCTTTGTCTTTCTCCCTACTATGAGATATGGTGAAATGAAGAGATAATTTGGATGTGCCAATTTTAAAATATAAAATAAATTGTGATGATTTTTCCACTTTATTCTTAATTTACTTTCAATCTGGCCAACTGAAATGTTAAAATCTGTTGTGAAACATATGATCCGGGAAATGGAGTATGAGTTCTACAACAAAGTGAGAATCACATTCAATTTTATGAAAGAGTGTTTTGTTCATGGAATTGGGTGCAAATAAACAGGAAAATATATATTATTGGGCAAAAAATTGCCCAATTTGGTTTTAGTTTTTAAGAACTAAAGCAAAAGTTACCCTTCATGGGAAGGGAAGTAGGAGCTCTGGAGTGAGAGTCTCTATCCTCCCAGCTCAACCATGAATTTAGAGACTAAACCTAAGATTTGCCAACGATTTTCTATGACACTTGACTAAGGGTAGAGAATTAAAATTGCTTCTATTTGCACAATACAAATTCAAACCATTTATCTCTCATTTAACCAAAAATTCATTGTAGTGGGAAATATGTTTTCTCATATTTGATAACTTTATCATAGAAACATAGTTTGGTAGTTATAGTTTAACTTTACTTTACAGTCTTGCTAGTAGTTGATAATTTAGTTCTAATAGCACCTTAAACATTTAAAATTAATATAGTAGACTTTCTTTATTATTGTGAAATTCCTAATTTAAATTACCATCGTGAATTAAAACCTTCCCTGTGGGATCAATATTTCAGGCTTAAATAGAATGATTTGTATTACTTGATAACAATACATATACTTGCGTAGAATCTTAACATAAATTGTTTCAATTTCTTATCAATAAACAACGAACCCTGTTTTTGGCATCGCTGCAAAGCAGAATCATCTTCATTATTTTTACACAACTATAATTTTATCGGATCATGATTTTGGCGCCGTTGCTGGGGATTGGTAACGGTAAATTAAATAAAATTGGTAAATTAGGAAATTTAGTGATAAATATATGAAAAAAATATTAAAAAAATAAAAATCATAAAAAATCATTTAAGAGTATTTTTAAGAAATTTTTCTTTGCTTATTATTTTTGTTTACGTGTAGTATTCGATCTGAAGGTTTAGTACCTTAAGATTCAGTATTAGAATGTACTATTAGAAAAGTTTGAAAATAACAAAAAGAAATTAGAAATTTGAACAAAATGATGAATAACTTAGATA
Organism: Phalaenopsis hybrid cultivar; assembly: GCA_002079205.1. Classification (NCBI taxonomy): domain Eukaryota; kingdom Viridiplantae; phylum Streptophyta; class Magnoliopsida; order Asparagales; family Orchidaceae; genus Phalaenopsis; species Phalaenopsis hybrid cultivar. Next base: position 107,176 of record JXCR01068090.1, read on the forward strand.
ATCAAATAAATTAAAATGACAAAGATCTTTAAAAGATTATGTTAATCCTACAGCAGATGAACTTTACTTGACTATTCAAAATCCTGATGTTGTTGCTAATTCATTTAAGCTTAAACTTGATATTATCCAAATGGTACAAAATAATCAGTTTGGAGGACCACCTACTGAAGATCCTAACTTACATCTTTCTAGTTTTCTTGAAATATGTGCTACTTTTAAATATGATGGAGTGTCTAATGATACTGTAAGGCTCAATTTTTTTCCTTTTTTATGAAGGGATAAAGCTAAAGCTTGGTTAAATTCATTAGCATCTCGATCTATCAGAACTTGGGGAGAACTATCACAAATATTTTCCACCCTCAAAAACTGCTAAGCTTAGAAATGTTATTACATCTTTTGTTAGTTCGAAGAGAAATCGATATATGAAGCCTAGGAAAGATTCAAAGATCTCCTTAGGAGATGTCCACACCATGCTTTACCAGATTTGTTAATAATTTAAACTTTTAAAATGGATTAGTAGGATCACTTAGATCTATTATAGATGCTGCTTCAGTTGGATCATTAATGTCAAAATCTTTTGATGAAGCATATTCTTGAATTGAGGAAATGTCTAATAACAATTTTCAATAGCCCTCTGAATGGGTAAATCCAAAGAGGTAGCTAGTATTCATGATTCTGATGCGATGTTTATTTTACCATCTCAAATTGTTGTTATATCAAAAAAGATTGATCAAATTGGAGTGAACTATTCTCAAATACTACAAATGTTAGAGGAAAATTCCCTAGGGTAGATAATTGATAATCAATCGTCTTATGAAACTTTGAATGCTATAAATAATAGAAATAATAATCCTTATTCTAATTATTATGATCTTGGATGGAAAAATCACCCTAATTTTAGTTGGAATGATTATAATAATTTGGTGAACCCCTCACAAAATTCAAATAACCATGGGAATCCTAACTATAAACCTTATTATGCTCATGGATTTAACAATAACTCACAAGTTAAGGAGAAGGAGTTGACTATGGAAGAAGTAATGTTGAACATGGGAAATCAAATACAAAATCAAGGGGCTGCAATTGGGAATATTGAAAATCAATTAGGACATATTGCTATTGCACTTAGTAACAGACCTTCGGGAATTCTTCCGATACTATTGAAGTTAATCCAAAAGATCAAAATAAGGATCAAATTAAAGTTATTCAATTACAAAGTGGAAAAGAAGTGGAAACAAGAATCCAAAGAAAAACTTAAGTTGAGGAGGAGAAGGTAGAAATTGAAAGCGATAATGATAAAAATAAACCAATACAAATTTCTTTAGAAAAACCTCTACCTCTGTTTCCTCAACTATTAAAACAGAAGAATCAAGATAAACAATTTACAAAATTTTTGGAATTCCTTAAAAAGTTAATGATAAATATTCATTTCATTGAAACTTTGGAACAAATGTCAAGTTATGTGAAATTTATGATGGATATACTAAACAAGAAAAGGAAGTTTGTAGATCACGAGACCGTTGCACTTAGTGAAGAGTGTAACACTATTATTCAGAAAAAGCTTCTTAAAAAGTTAAAAGATCCTGATATTTTTACTATACCTTGTGCTATTGATGAAAAGTTTTTTGGAGATGTATTATGTGATTTAGGAGGTAGTCTTAACCTAATACCTCTATCAATTTTTAAACCTTTAGATTTAGGAGAGATTTCCTCTACTACTGTAACTTTTCAGTTAGCTGATCGATCAATAACTTATCCTAAATGAGTTATAGAAGATGTATTAGTAAAAGTGGATAAATTTATTTTTTCTGTAGGCTTTATTGTATTAGATATGGAAGAAGATAAAGAGATTCCTATTATTTTTGGGAGACTATTTCTTGCAACAAGGAGAGATGTGATAGATGTGCAAAAAAGAGAATTAATAATGAGAGTCAATGATCAAGAAGTAAAATTTAATATAGCAAAAGCTATGAAATATCCTACGATAGAAAAAGATAATGAATGTTTTAGAATGGAAGTTACTGATTATCTAAGTAATGAGTGATTTAAAGGAAATGTTTGAAGAAAACTTAAAGTAAGAAGAGTATTTTGAGAATGAGAATGAAATAAAAGAAGAGAATTTAGATTATGTTCAAGAAAACTTGAAACTTTAGACGTTTTAGAAAATGATAATAAAATTCTTATTCCTTCAAGTATTAAACCACCTGAACTTGAACTGAAAGTATTACCTGCACATTTAAAATATGTGTTTTTAGGAGATTCATCTACATTGTCTGTTATTATATCTTCTGATTTAACTAAAATTCAAGAACAAAAATTAGTAGAAATGTTGAAAAGATATGAAAAGACCTTTGGATGGACTTTAGTAGATATTAAAGGAATCAGTCCTTCAATTTGTATGCACAAAATTCTATTAGATGAACAATATGAACATAACAATGATCCTCCGAGAAGATTAAACCCAATAATGAAAGCAGTTGTTAAAGTTTTAAAATGGTTAGATGTTTAAACCCAATATGTTTAAACTCAATATGAACCTAACGCTGATCCTCAAAAAATTAGTAGAAAAGTTGAAAAGATATAAAAAGGTCTTTGGATGGACTTTTCTCACCAGCATCTTTCAAATTGAAATTGAATTTCTTAATAGCCCAATAAGCTTTATGCTCCAATTTTACTGGTAAGTGACAAGTCTTCATAAAAATTAATCTGTATGAGGACATTCCTACAGGTGTCTTATAAGCTGTCATGTATGCCCATAATGTTATATTTAATTTAACAAACCAAACCATTTTATTAGGATTCACACTTTTTCAAAAATTCTTTTATATTCATGACTAGATACTTCTGTCAAACCACTAGTCTAAGGATGATAAGCAATTGCAATTCTATGCAATATATTATATTTTTCCTCTAATCTCGCAATTATTACATTTCTAAAATGAGATCCTCCATCAGTAATGATTACTCTCAGCATTCCATATCTTGGAAAAATATTTATAATTAAAAATGTTGAAACACTCTGAGAATCACATCAAGGTAAAATGATTGCTTTTATCCATTTTGAAACATAATCCACTGTAATCAATATATAAACATTTCCAAATGAAGGTATAAATGGTCTCATAAAATCCAATACCCATGCATCAAAAATTTCAATTTCCAAATTAAAATTTAGAGGCATTTCATTTCTTTTTGAAATATTACATACTCTCTGACACCGATCACTTGTTTTATATATATATATTAACATCTCTAAATAGAGAAAAATCTAGATTGAAAAATTTTATGAACAATTTTATCATTCTCAAAATGACCTCCAAATTCAGAATCATGACATTTTTTGATAATTTCTTGAATTTCTTTGTAAGGCACATATCCTTTCATTACTAAATCTTTACATTGTTTATATAAATAAGGGTCATCCTAAAAAAAAGGTTTTGCATCATGAATGAATTTCTTTTTCTGTTGTTTTATTAGTCCAAATGGTAAAACACCACTAACAATATAATTTACAATATCAGCATACGACGGTATTTCCCATCCTTTTACAACATAAAGTTGTTCATCAGGAAAAGTTTCATTAATTTCTTTTTCTAAATCTAGTATTTCTTCCTGTTCTGGCCTAGATAGATAATAAACAATTTGATTATCAGTCTCTTTCCTATAGACTACTACAAAATCAAGCTCTTGCATCATAAGTACCCATCTAATAAATCTTTGTCTCACATCCTTCTTTTGCATTAAATATTTAATAGTCGAGTGGTTAGTATGCACAACACATTTAGCTCCAATTAGATATGACCTAAGCCTATCAAAAGCATAAAAAATAGCTAATAATTCTCTTTCGGTAGTGCTATAGTTAGTTTGAGCATCATTAAGAGTCTTACTAGCATAGTATATGACTTTAAAAATCTTATCATATCTTTGCTCTAATACAACTCCAATTGCATAAGCACTAGCATCACACATTAATTCAAAAGGTTTCTCCCAATTAGGTGAAACAATTATAGGAGCAATGATCAAATTTTCCTTTAAATTTTCAAATGCTTTAAGGCAATCTTGGTTAAAGTCAAAATTTATATCTTTTTCCAAAAGTTAGCAGAAAGACTTTATAATTTTTAAAAAATCATCTATCGCCTGTAAAATCTAACATGTCCTAAAAAGTTCCTAACTTTTCTTACAACAGTAGGTGGAGGTAGGCTTGATATAACCTAAAATTTTGCAGGATCTACTTCCATGCCATTTTCTAAAATTTTACGCCCAAGCACAATTCCTCCTGCAACCATAAATTGGCATTTTTCCCAATTTAATACGAGATTAGTCTTTTCACATCGTTCGAGAAATTTCTCTAAATGATTTATACATATTTCAAATGAAGTTCCAAATAAAAAAAAATCATCCATAAAGACTTCAATCCCTTGTTCAATTAAATCATTGAAAATTGACATCATACATCTTTGAAATGTTGCAGGTGCATTACAAAATCAAAAGGACATTCGCCGAAAAGCAAAAGTTCCATAAGAACTAGTAAATGTTGTCTTCTCTTGATCCTCTGGAGCAATAGGTATTTGATGATAATCGGTATATCCATGTATGAAAAAAATATATATATGCTCAACCAGTCTATCCAACATCTGGTCCAAAAAGGGTAAAGGAAAATAATCCTTTCTGGTGGCATAATTTAATTTTCTATAATATATGTAGATCCACCATCCAGTGACTTGTCTTGTTGGTATTAATTCCTTATTCTCATTTCTCACTACAGTCACACCTTTCTTTGGAACACAGTGAATTGGACTCACCCAAATACTGTCTGAAATAAGATATATTATTCCAACATCTAACCATTTTAAAGTCTCTTTCTTAACAACTTCTTTGATCATAGGATTCAATCTCCTTTGAGGATCAGCTCTTGGTTCATGTTGATATTCCAATAAAATTATATGCATACAAATTGAAGGACTGATTCCTTTAATATTAGTTAATGTCCATACAAAGGCTTTCTTAAATCTTCTCAAAGTTTCCAACAACTTTTGTTCTTGTGTATCAGTTAATCTTGAGGATACTATAATAGGTAATGTAAATAAATCTCCTAAAAATGCATACTTTAAATGTGTAAGAAGTGTTTTTTAGTTTTAGTTTAGGTGGTTTCTCTATAGATGAAATCTAATTTTTATTAATTTTTGTAGGGTCTAACATTTCATTTTTTTCCTGAACATAATCCAAATTTTCTTTACTCACTTATGTAGACTCATCTTGAATTTTATCCTCATCTTGATATTCCAAATATTCCTTTTCAAATTATTTTTTAAATGTCTTCTTGAAATATTCATGGCTTAAATATTTGTTAATATTCATTCTGAAACATTCAATATCTTGCTCTTTTGTAGGGAATCTCATTGATTTTGCAATATTAAATGTAACCTCTTGATCACAAACTCTCATAGTTAGTTTTCCTTTCTGCTTATCTATCAATGCTCTTCGAGTGGAAAGGAAGGGTCTTCCTAAAATGATAAAAAAACTTTATCTTCCTATATATATAATATAATAAAATCCATAAGAAAGATAAATTTATCAACTTTTACCAAAACAACTTCAATAACTTTTTTAGGACAGGTAATCGAACGATGAGCTAACTGAAGAGTTACAGTTGTAGGTGAAATATCTCCTAAACCCAACATTCTGAAAATTAATAAAGGAATTAGCTTTATACTATCTCGTAAATCACATAAAGCTTTTTAAAAATTCTTTTGCCAATACACAAGGAATATTAAAACTTCCAGGATCAGTAAGTTTTTCAGGATGCTTCTTCTAAATTATAGCACTATACTCTTCACTGAGTGCAGTTGTCTCATTATCTACAAACTTCCTTTTTTTATTAAGTATATCCTTCATGAATTTCACATAGTTTGGCCTTTGTTCCAAGGCTTCAACAAATGGAATGTTTATCATCAATTTCCTCAATATCTCAAAAAAGTTTTAAAAATTATTTATATCTATTTTTCTGTTTCAATCTTTGAGGAAATGGAGGTGGTGATCTTTCTATTTGATTTTCATTGGTTTAATTGAACATTCTGACTCAAAATGAGAATCTTCACCAGATTTTTCATTTTCCATCTCATCTTTTTCAACTTCAACTTCTACTTCTTTTTTAACTCTGTTTTCTGATTCTTTTTCACTTCTCAGTTGAATAACCTTAATTTACTCTTTATTCTGATCTTTAAGATTTACTTCAACATTACTAGATAACGTTCCTAAATGTCTATTGCTAAGTGAAGCACTAATACATCCCAATTGATTTTCCATGTTTCTAATAGCAGCTCCTTGACTTTGTAATTGACTTCCCTTTTGCAATATCAATTCTTCCATAGACAACTTTTTCTCCTTACTTTGCATATTATTAAAACCTGGAGGGTAATAAGGTTTATAAGTTGGATCTCCTTGATTATTGGAATTTTCTGATGGGTTTGCAGTGTTGTTTCCCCATTGCAGATTTGTAACATTAGTTATTGTCACTCCAACTAAAATTTGGACAATTCTTCAAACCAAGATTATAATTATTAGCATAAGGATTATTAGAACAATTATTTATTGCATTTAATGTCTCATAAGAAGATTAAGATTTTATCATTTGTCCCAATGAGGTTTCCTCAAGCAAAGGTGATCTCTGAGAATAATTCATTCCATATTGATATATCCTCTTTGATATAACTGCTATTTGGACAACTAACATAGATATTGCATCACAATCATGAATACTAGCTTCTCTTTTTGAATTTATCTTTTTAGAGGGTCATTGAAAATTATTAGTAGCCATCTCTTCAATTAAATAATATGCTTCATCAAATGGTTGTGACATTAATGCTCCACTAGCAGCAGCGTCAATTATCGATCTAAGAGATCCAACAAATCCATTATAAAAAGTTTGAATTATTAACCAATTTGGCAACACATGGTGTGGACACTTCCTAAGAAGATCTTTAAATTTTTCCCAGGCTTCATAAATTGATTATCCTTCAAACTGACAATAAGATGTAATATTATTTCTAAGCTTAGCATTTTTTAAAGGTGGGAAATATTTAGATAAAAATTTTTTGTGCTAAGTCTTCCCAAGTTCTGATAGATCCATGTGCTAATAAGTTTAACCACATCTTAGCTATATCCCTTAGTGAAAACGGAAAAAATCTAAGTTTGACAGCATCATTCAACACTCCATCATATTTAAAAGTAGCTCACAATTCTAGAAAACTAGCAAGTTGTAAATTAGGTTCTTCAGTTGGTTTTCCCTCAAACTGATTATTTTGCACCATTTGGATAATAGCAGATTTAAGCTCAAAAGAAATCACAACTAAATCAGGGTTTTGTATACTCAAATGAATTTTTTCTGCTGTAGGATTAACATGATCTCTTAAAGGTCTCTGATGATTTTCAATTTCATTTCCAACATTACTTAAATTGCAAGTCATTTTGCTAATATGATCTATTTCTTTTTGTTGTTTTCAAGTTTTTTCAATAGTTCTTTCTAACTCAGAATCGTAAGACATTAATTCTTCAGATCTTACACTACACATAAACAAACACAATAATTAATTAAAATAAGCAAACACACTAAAATATGAAAATATTTAAACTAAACTACAGAATCTTTTTTTTAAGTTTAAAATAAAAATAATTTAAATTATAAAATAACTTACTGCTACTTTTCATTACTTTCCCGGCAACGGCCCCAAAACTTGATGCGAGTCGATTTAGTGTGTTAATTTTGCAAATATATTTCAATATTATAAAATACACACGATAGATAAAATAGTAAATATGCAAATTAATCCAAATAAAAATAACTTTAGTGAAAATATTTTTATCTTTTAAAAATCTTTAAACTGCCAAATCCCCTATAAATAACGCAAGTATACGTATCACTCAAGTAAAAAAGGACTCTAATAGAGTCTTAGATATCAATCCCACAGGGAAGTTGGGAATGACTATTAGTAAATTCTTAAGATTATAATGTAAACTACAATTTTAAACTACAAAAGTAAATTGCTAAATTTAAATATAAAGTAGTAGAGTGATTGCTAAATAAAATACTGTANTATTTTTATCTTCTAAAAATCTTTAAACTGCCAAATCGCCTATAAATAACGCAAGTATTACGTGTCACTCAAGTAAAAAAGGGCTCTAATAGAGTCTTAGATATCGATCCCACAAGGAAGTTAGGAATGACTATTAGTAAATTTTTAAGATTATAATGTAAACTATAGTTTTAAACTACAAAAGTAAATTGCTAAATTTAAATATAAAGTAGTAGAGTGATTGCTAAATAAAATACTGTAAAAGACAAGTTAATTAAACTAATTGCTAAACTTTCAAAAGTAAAATTATAAAATCTAAATAAATTTTTTGTGCCCAAGAGCTCAAATTTATGAAATCATCCTTCCCCTTCACAATGATTATATGGATTGTGAAGAAATTAAAATCATTTGAATATATATATATATNGTAGCTACTGGCTCTCCTCTTAGTTTACTCTTTTTCCAGTTGCTGTTCTTTCTTCTTGTGCGATTACTAGGTTGGTTTCTGGGGTTTTCTGCTTCCCGGGAAACCATTTTTTTGAATTTGTTACTGTTCTATTGAGGCTGAGTTGTTATGGTTGAGCTTAACAATATGGATTTATCCACCAATGTTCAATGGGCTAAGGCTACTTTTGCTGATGTAGTGGGTAAAGGAGTTGCTACTATTAAAGATTTTGATGACCTTGTATTCCCCCAGAGCTACCATGAGGCGGCAAAACTGATTATTAAAGCTTTGAGTAGGAAGAATGGGAAAGTGGCTATCATTTATAATGATTTAGATATCCGGAACCTGACTGAGGTCTGTAAACTTACTCTTATAGGCAAGTTCCAGCTGAGGCATCTGAAAATGGAAGCTATAAGGAAATTCTTTGATGGCATTAAACTCAAAGGTGCATGGAGGGTGGGTCTCATTGATGGCAGGCACATCCTAATTAACCTGTCAAGAGAAGATGATTATGCTAGAATATTCTCCAAACAGATTCTACAGATTGATGGTATTACTATGAAGATCTTAAAATGGTCCACTGAGTTTGATCCGAGCAAGGAGCTGCCTGTAGTTCCTATTTGGTTCAAACTTCCAGGGTTAAAGCTACACTTCTTTAAACTTAAAGTTCTGTTTAATATTAGCAAGATGAATTACTTCAATGATCAAAGCAACATGGCTAGTTTGTATGACCTTAGTTTTTCTGGTCCAAGGTTTACCTGGAGGAGGGGTCACCTTTGGGAAAGGTTAGATAGAATTTTTGTAAATTCTTTTTGGCTTAGTGAGTTCCTTCATACTCTTGTGCAACATCTCAGCATGATAGGATCGAATCACAGACCACTGCTTCTGACAATTTCTGCATCTAATGCTAAGCACAAGCCAAGTTTTAGATACCTCAACATGTGGTCTTCTCACATAGACTTCCTTAATCAGGTCTCAATGGTTTGGAGGGATTGTCATCATTCTAACCCCCTGATTAAGTTATGGAAACTGCAAAAAAAGTTCTAATTGGAATTGGAAAACAGTGGGAGACATCAACTTAAAAGTAGTGGAGGCTGAAAAGCAAGTTGCTAATTTGGAAGCTGAATTAGAGATCAACCCTGAGTTGGAGATGGATTTAATGATAGCAAATGAAAATTTGATGAATGCTATCTGTATGCAGGAGGAATTCTTTGCCCAAAAGGCTGGTAAGACCAGATTCTGTGAAGGGGATAGAAACTCAAAATATTTTCATGCTTGTATCAATTATAGAAGAAAGTGCACTACAATACATAAGATAAAGGATGCTGATGGCCAGTGGCTCCATTCAGAAGACCTGATTGTTGTCAGTGGTGTTAATTACTACCAAACACTTTTTAACCAACCTTCTGTCTTTAGGTCCGCCATCCAGCAGGATTTGTTTTGCAGGGATGAGAACTACACTAGGGGATTGGACCTGGCATCTATTCCTGGGGAAGAGGAAATCTGGTCTGCTTAAGCTTCCATTGATAGCTCCAAAGTAGTTGGTCCTGATGGATTTTCAGCTGATTTCTATAAGAAATCATGGAGGATCATTAAAGATGACATTATTAAGGCTGTCCAAGGTTTCTTCAGAGGTTTGGATCTTCCCAACTATTTTAAATGCTCAAATTTAACTCTAATTCCCAAAACTTCTTCTGCTTTCTCTTGGGATCTTTTCAGGCCTATTAACCTTACAAATGTGCTCTCTAAAATTATTAGTAAGGTGATCTCTAACAGACTCCATCCCCTTCTTCCCATGCTCATCTGTGAGAACCAGTCAACTTTCATTAAATGGAGAAGCATAGTAGAGAATGTTCTGTTGGCCCAAGAATTAGTGTTGGATCTGGATAAGCATTGCAAAGGTGNTCTAAGTTCTAATAGATCCCGGTGTTAATGAGTTTAACCACATCTTAGCTATATCCCTTGGTGAAAATGGAAAAAATCTAAGTTCGACAGCATCATTCAACACTCCATCTATTTAAAAGTAGCACATAATTCTAGAAAACTAGCAAGTTGTAAATTAGGATTTTTAGTTGGTTTTCCCTCAAACTGATTATTTTGCTCCATTTGGATAATAGCAGATTTAAGCTCAAAATAAATCACAACTACATCAGGGTTTTGTATACTCAAATGAATTTTTTCTGCTGTAGGATTAACATAATCTCTTAAAGGTCTGTGATGATTTTCATTTTCATTTCTAGCATTACTTAAATTGCAAGCCATTTTGCTAATTTGATCTATTTCTTTTGTTGTTTTCAAATTTTTTTAATAGTTCTTTCTAACTCAGAATCATAAGACATTAATTCTTTCAGATCTTACACTACACATAAACAAACACAATAATTAATTAAAATAAGCAAACACACTAATATATGAAAATATNAGATTAACATAATCTCTTAAAGGTCTGTGATGATTTTCATTTTCATTTCCAGCATTGCTTAAATTGCAAGCCATTTTGCTAATATGATCTATTTCTTTTTATTGTTTTCAAATTTTTTTAATAGTTCTTTCTAACTCAGAATCATAAGACATTAATTCTTTTAGATCTTACACTACACATAAACAAACACAATAATTAATTAAAATAAGCAAACACACTAATATATGAAAATATTCAAACTAAACTACAGACACTTTTTTTTAAGTTTAAAATAAAAATAGTTTAAATTACAAAATAACTTACTGCTACTTTTTGTTACTTTCCCGATAACGACCCCAAAAACTTAATACGAGTCGATTTAGTGTGTTAATTTTGTAAATATCTTTCAATATTACAAAATACACACGCCAGATACAATNATTTAAATTATAAAATAACTTACTGCTACTTTTCGTTACTTTCCCGACAACAACCCCAAAAACTTGATACGAGTCGATTTAGTGTGTTAATTTTGTAAATATCTTTCAATATTACAAAATACACACGCCAGATACAATATTAAATATGCAAATTAATCTAAATAAAAATAACTTTAATGAAAAAATTTTTATCTTCTAAAAATCTTTAAACTGCCAAATCCCCTATAAATAACGCAAGTATACATATCACTCAAGTAAAAAAGGGCTCTAATAGAGTCTTAGATATCGATCCCACAAGGAAGTTAGGAATGACTATTAGTAAATTCTTAAGATTATAATGTAAACTATAGTTTTAAACAACAAAAGTAAATTGCTAAATTTAAATATAAAGTAGTAGAGTGATTGCTAAATAAAATATAGTAAAAGACAAGTTAATTAAACTAATTGCTAAACTTTCAAAAGTAAAATTAAAAAATCTAAATAAATTTTTTGTGTCGAAGAGCTCAAATTTATGACAGCATCCTTCCCCTTCACAATGATTATATGGATTGTGAAGAAATTAAAAT
>JXCR01068099.1:0-21663 GCA_002079205.1 Phalaenopsis hybrid cultivar
GATGATATGAAATTTGGTGGTTGTTGCTAGTTCTCCAACCTTCATAAGCAATGTAATGGATCCAAGGGCTCTTTCTCCATTCTGGTTGAATCCTCTTAGCATATTTTTATTGGTCGTAAGCTCTTGAGCTTCGATGTCCAATAGGCCAATGTTTGTAGACTCACCAAGTTGAGTGATGCTCCAGGATCTACTAATACTCTGGACAACACGAATCTACCGATGTTAATGGAGATGTAGAGTGATGGTTGGGGTCGGCGGTACCGAGTAGCAAGTCTTCATCTGTGAAGGTTACCCCAGGTTGTTCTTTCAATGAGTAGACTTCATATGAGGATGTGCTGGCCAACTGAGCTAAGCAAATCTCTAGGTCAAGCAAGGTTGTAACCAGAGATTCTCTCATCTCCTTTGATAGAATTAAAGCGTCATAGATGCTTAATCGGGCCAGCAACTTCCTAAGATGAGCTAGCACGTTCTAATTCACTTTATGTGGTCCTCTGATTTTCACTTAGTTGTGTGGTTCTTCTACTGTTGGAGGTAGAGGTAGTTCTTCTCGAGTTACTATTTGTTTTCCTTTATCCATTGGAGTTGTTCTCGAGGGTAAGACTTTCTTGCTCCTCAAGTTTATTTCTATAATTTCCTCTTCTTGAGGTACCTTTGTTGAATTTTCTTGTGTTTATTCTTTATCGGAAAGATCTAAGTTGATGGGAAGCGGTGCGCCCTGGCCCTCGAGGATTGGTTCCTCACTCACGGTGCTTTCGTGGTTGTTATTGTTGTGTCTTCTTCGGTATAGTTAATGAGTTCGTCAGACTCAAGTACAATTNGTTGGTGGAGAGAATTTAAGATAAGTGTTTATCTTTGTGACTACACTTGGTTTTTAATTTAAATTTCTTGTTTTTGTGCTTGATTTTTACTTTTAAACTCATGTGTGGTTGTTTTTTATCCATGAATTCTGAGTAGTTATCTTTATCTTTTTCTTTAAAATGATAAGCGATTAAATGTTTAAAGGAAGTAGTCTGAAGTATTCGTCTTCAATGTTGGAAGAAGTTTTGATGATTTAAGACCTTGTACTTCATTTACTTCTTTATTTGGCCAATTAAGGCGTTAAAAGCTGTTGTGAGAACATGTAAGATCCTAGATGGTTTTGTCTTAGTAAACAAATGATTAGAATCACATATTGATTTCATGAATGAGAATGTAGTTCATGGGGTTGAGTGCAAATAAATAGGGAAATAACTTTTTAAGGGTGTAGAATTAGAGGACTTTAGAGAGACAGGCTAAACTCCCCAATTTGATTTATAGTTTTAGGTTTTGATACGAGATCTTAGCCCCGAGGTGGAGGGAGAAGATGAAACTCTAGAGTGAGAACTACTATCTTTCGTGCTAGCCGTTCTTCAAGGCTATTCAAATTATAGATTAGCTAATGTTCTTTATGACATCTCTAATAAGGGTAAAGAATATTATTGCTCCTATTTGGTGCAACACATTTAGTATACTTTCACAACATAATATCTATATTTATCACTGATTCATGACAAGGAAAAAGATATTTTACCTATATTGCCTTCAACTTGCAAGTATTTTATTTAAGTTAAATAGTTGCTCACTTTATTTTCAATTATAATAAATCACAAAAAGAATCAAACTTTCATTTCTATTATAGCATCTTAAGTTTGTGTAAGAATATATATTGCTAAGTATTTTGTTATTTAAATCAAATCCTTACTATGGGTTCGATATTCAAAACATAATAAAAAAGTTTTATATTACTTGATAACGATACATATAATTACACAGTATCCCATATTGAAATATTATAACTGCATTCTTTTTTGCTTCATAGTGAAAAATTTACCTAGCCTTTGCTTTGGATCAAGTTTTTGGCTCCGTTGCAAATTAAGAATAACTATTAAGGAAATTAATCATATAATTGCATACATTGCATTTTACATCTATCTATATAGAAAATTAGGATCAATTTATTGGCGCCGTTGCCAGAGAGGAGGAGAAAAAATATTAGTAATTTGCAAAAATTAAAAAAAAAAGTTTTTGGGTAGAAAAATTTTTAGTAAGTCTTATTTAAACTTTAAAATTTATTTTAGGAATATTGTAGTGTTGTTTTTATATAAANAGTAATGTATGCATAATTCAGGTTCCGCAGGACTTGTGCCTTACGATTCTGAATTAGAGAGAACTATTAGAAAAATTTTAAAAATTAAAAATTACAAAAAATTTTCAAGAAATGACAAATCAAAATAATCAAAATGTTGAAGATTTTTTACCTTTAAGAGATTATGCAAACCCTACGGTGGATGAACTTCATTGTAGTATTCTAAAACCCGTTGTAACGACTAATTCATTTAAGTTAAAACCTGCTATTGTCCAAATGGTATCAAATAATCAGTTTGGGGGAGCATCAACTGAAGATCCAAATTTACATCTTGCCAATTTTTTGGAATTGTGTGCTAAATTTAAATATGATGGTGTATTAGATAATGCTATAAGACTTAGCATATTTCCCTTCTCACTGAGGGATAAGGCTAAGATATGATTACATTCTAATAAAACTTGGAGTTATTTAGCACAGAAATTCCTTACTAAATATTTCCCACCATCAAAGACTGTGAAGCATAGAAATGATATTACATATTTTAGTCAGTTTGAAGGGAAATCTATTTATGAAGCATGGGAGCAATTTAAAGAACTCTTAAGAAAGTTTCTTTGAATCAACTTGGATAAATAGAAAATTAATTAAGTAATAGATTCCAAGGAACACTTCTCAGTAATACAGAAGTAAATCCAAAAGACTAGAATAAAGAGCAAGTAAAAGCCATTCAACTTAGAAGCATAAGCGAGTTGGAAGGTAAGGTTCAAAAAGAAACTAAAGTAGAGAGATAAGAGATTAAAGAACCAAAAAAGGACACTTCGAAAGGTTTAGAGAAACCTATTTCTCCACTTAAAGTTGATTTAGAAAAACCACCACCTTCATTTCCTCAGAAGCTTTGACAACGAAGGTTAGATAAGCATTTTTAAAAACTTCTGGAAATTTTTAAGAAACTTATAATTAATATTCCATTTGTGGAAGCCTTAGAAAAAATGTCAAGCTATGTGAAGTTTATGAAGTATATTCTTAACAGAAAAGGAAGTTTGAAGATAATGAGACTATTGTANACTAATTCATTTAAGTTAAAACCTGCTATTGTCCAAATGGTATCAAATAATCAGTTTGGGAGAGCATCAACTGAAGATCCAAATTTACATCTTGCCAATTTTCTGAATTTGTGTGCTAAATTTAAATATGACGGTGTATCAGATAATGCTATAAGACTTAGCATATTTCCCTTCTCACTGAGGGATAAGGCTAAGCTATGATTACATTTGTTATCACCTAGATCTAATAAAACTTGGAGTTATTTAGCACAGAAATTCCTTACTAAATATTTTCCACCAT
This sequence comes from Phalaenopsis hybrid cultivar, assembly GCA_002079205.1. Classification (NCBI taxonomy): domain Eukaryota; kingdom Viridiplantae; phylum Streptophyta; class Magnoliopsida; order Asparagales; family Orchidaceae; genus Phalaenopsis; species Phalaenopsis hybrid cultivar. Next base: position 3,446 of record JXCR01068099.1, read on the forward strand.
TAAAGACTGTGAAGCATAGAAATGATATTACATATTTTAGTCAGTTTGAAGGGAAATCTATTTATGAAGCTTGGGAGCAATTTAAAGAACTCTTAAGAAAGTTTCCACACCATGCTATACCGATTGGTTAATAATTCAAACATTTTACAATAGAGTAGCTTGATCTCTTAGATCTATTATCGACGTCGCTGCTGGTGGCTCATTGATGTGAAAACCATTTAATGATGCTTATGCTTTAATAGAAGAGATGATTACCAATAATTTTTAATGGCCTTTTGAAAGGGTAAATCTTAATAAAGTAACCAATGTCATGAAACTGATGCTTTTGCCATGTTAGCAAATCAAGTTGCTGCAATTTCAAGGAAGTTGGACCAATTTGGAATGAATTTTTCTCAATATGATTGAAGAGAATTTATTAGGCCAAATGGTAGATTCTCAAGTATCATTATAAACTTTGAATGTCATAAATAACAAGCAGAATTACACATACTCAAATTATTATAACCTATGTTGGAAGAACCATCCCAACTTCAATTAGAATAGTAATATGGGTGGTATAATAAAAAATGGAGGAACAATCAAGTAAACCCTTTGGGAAGCTGGAACAACCAAGAGAATAATAATAATAGATCTACTTATCCTCCAGATTTCAACAGTAATCCATAATTTAAGGAGAAGAAGTTGAGTTACAAATGGGAAATCAGTTACAAAGTCAAGGAGCTAAAATTAAAAATATTGAGAATCAACTTAGAAAAAAAGAAAATTAATTAAGTAATAGATTCCAAGGAACACTTCTCAGTAATACAGAAGTAAATCCAAAAGACTAGAATAAAGAGCAAGTAAAAGTCATTCAACTTAGAAGCATAAGCGAGTTGGAAGGTAAGGTTCAAAAAGAAACTAAAGTACAGAGATAAGAGATTAAGGAACCAAAAAAGGACACTTTGAAAGGTTTAGAGAGACCTATTTCTCCACTTAAAGTTGATTTAGAAAAACCACCACCTTCATTTCCTCAGAAGCTTTGACAAGGAACGTTAGATAAGCATTTTTAAAAACTTCTGAAAATTTTTAAGAAACTTATAATTAATATTCCATTTGTGGACGCCTTATAAAAAAAGTCAAGCTATGTGAAGTTTATGAAGTATATTCTTAACAGAAAAGGAAGTTTGAAGATAATGAGACTATTGTACTTAGTAAGGAGTGCAGTGCTATAATTTAGGAAAAACTTCTTGAAAAGCTTAAAGATCCTGGTAGTTTTACAATTCCATGTGCAATAGGAGATAGATTTTATGGGAAAGCATTATGTGATTTAGGAGCAAGCATCAACATTATGTCATTATCAATATTTAAAAGATTAGGATTAGGAGAAATAACCCCGATTACTGTAACTCTGCAGTTAGTAGATAGATCAATAACATATTCTAAAAGAGTTATAGAAGATGTCCTAGTGAAAGTGGATCAATTTATCTTTCTTGTTGATTTTGTTGTGTTAAATGTGAAGGAAGATAAAGAGATACCTATCATTTTGGGGAGACCTTTTCTAGCCACATGAAGACCTATAATAGATGTACAGAAAGGAGAATTATCTATGCACATCAATGATAAAACTAATACATTTAATATTTTTAAATTAATGAAACACCCTGCAAAAGGTAAAGATGATGAATGCAATCGAATGGATGTGTCAGCACTATTTTGGTTAGAGGAGTTGCCCGTAAGAAGCTGTCGGTCACCGGAATCGAAAACCTGTTGCCCGCTTTGGATGGAAGTCTTAATTTACATATAGATTTAAGTTTAGAAAAATATGAAATCAAACTGACCCCATATTTTCCATAGTTTAAATGAAAGAGTGTTGTATTTCAAACCCTATATATATCCCTAAACATAAACACAAGACTTGAGGATGAGGCTCAATCAAATAAACTAAGAAATATATGACGTCCGTTTGGTCTGCAAAACTGTTTTATTTATTGACAATTTCCCCTATTTAATATGAAGAATTAAACAGAGTTTATATTAAGCTGGGTTCGGTAAAGCTTCTTGTAAGGGCAAGCCCCTATAGTTAATTACATCTTAAATGACCAAAGGCACCTAAGAAAAATCTCCATAAAAATCAGTAAATATTATCTTTAAGGATTTTAAAAGGATAGAACTTTTCAATGATATTGGACAAAGAGGTGTGAAATGGGATTGGCTCAAATTTGGAGCGTTTTGTTTTTGGAATCCAAAGGAGGAAGAACTAGGAGATGTCATAGGTGACTTCCTGGTTTATCCTATTGTTTGGCTTCGATTTGAGGATAAATATTTAGGTGTTCGATCCTGCCAATTTTATTTGATTATGGCTTATATTTATATGAAACGATCACACAAATAACCTGGAAGATGTGAGGATTTAGGTCGTGACGAACGACAACCTCAGAATCCTAAAACGAGTTTAGGGCATATATTGTACAACATGGTTGTACAAAGGCCTAAATATGAGTTGAGGATTTATGTTGCACTGGGCAAAAAATCTCAAAGTCCTATGGTTTGGTTATTTAATTCTAATGAAAGAATAGTTTAGCTAGGGAAGATAGGTTTTGCTGTTGAAGATGGCCATGCTGCCCACCATGCTAGCTCCAAGTTCCTTGCCGTGATGAGTTTAAGTTTTCTAGGGTGTCTAGTTATGATGTCAAATTAGACGACCCTATGGTTGAAGTTCTTTTAATGTTATTGAGGATGTTAAAGTTGATTAGAGTGACACCGGTTAGGATCCTATGGTTCCCTCGTTCCGACACCACTATTTTCTNGCCAATTTTATTTAATTAGGGCTTAAATTTGTATGAAACGATCATACAAATAGCCTAAAAGATGTGAGGATTTAGGTCATGACAAACGACAACCTCGGAATCCTAAGACGAGTTTAGGGCTTATATTATACAACATGATTGTACAATAGCCTAAAGATGAGTTGAGGATTTTTGTTGCACTAGGCAATCAACCTTGAAGTCCTATGGCTTGGTTGTTTAATTTTAATGAAAGAATGGTTTAGCTAGGGAAGATAGGTTTTGCTGTTGAAGATGACCGTGTTGCCCCCATGCTAGCTCCAAGCTCCTTGCTGTGACGAGTTTAAGTTTTCTAGGGTATCCAGTTATGATATCAAATCAGGAGGCCTTATGGTTGTAGTTCTTTAAATTTTATGGGGGATGTTAAAGTTCATTAGAGTGACACCGATTAGGATCCCATGTTTCCCTCGTTACGACACCACTATTTTCTATTGGATTCACTTAGTCCAAATGAATTTACTAAACTTAACTTAATGATTTCCATAATTTCATTTAGACCAAGGGAAGCCTCATTCGCAACTGTAGGTCAAGTCCTCTGAGGGATTCTCAATCATCTGATAGAGATGTCTTAGTTTAGTTGTAGTTGTAGTTTTGTGATGTTTGTGATTAAATTTTGAGTTGTCTTATATTTTTAATGTTGTGGGGGTGAATTTTATCTTGGTTGATTTTAGTTTTAGATTTGTGGCTATCCTAACAGTTTTAATTTTGACGTAGGGTGACATCATTATTTTGTATGCAAGTTTTATAAACNATTAGTAGATAGATCAATAACATATTCTAAAGGAGTTATAGAAGATGTCCTAGTGAAAGTGGATCAATTTATCTTTCCTGTTGATTTACTGTGTTAAATGTGAAGGAAGATAAAGAGATACCTATCATTTTGGGAAGACCTTTTCTAGCCACATGAAGAGCTATAATAGATGTACAGAAAGGAGAATTATCTATGCACATCAATGATCAAACTGATACATTTAATATTTTTAAATTAATGAAACACCCTACAAAAGGTAAAGATGATGAATGCTATCGAATGGATGTGTCAACACTATTTTGGTTAGAGGAGTTGCCCGTAAGAAGCTGTCGGTCACCGGAATCAAAAACCTGTCGCCCGCTTTGGAAGGACATCTTAATTTACATATAGATTTAAGTTTAGAAAAATATGAAATCAAACTGACCCCATATTTTCCACAGTTTAAATGAAAGAGTGTTGTATTTCAAACCCTATATATATCCCTAAGGATAAACACAAGACTTGAGGATGAGACTCAATCAAATAAACTAAGAAATATATGACATCCGTTTGGTCTACGAAACCGTTTTATTTGCCAACAAGTTCCCCTATTTAATACAAAAAATTAAATAGGGTTTATATTAAGCTAGGTTCGGACAAGCCCATATAGTTAATTACATCTTAGATAATCGAAGTCACCTAAGCAAACTCTCGATAAAAATCAAGANTGTTTTATTTATCGACAATTTCCCCTATTTAATATGAAGAATTAAACAGAGTTTATATTAAGTTGGGTTCGGAAAAGCCTCCTGTAAGGGCAAGCCCCTATAGTTAATTACATCTTAAATGACCAGAGGCACCTAAGAAAAATCTCGATAAAAATCAGTAAATATTATCTTCAAGGATTTCAAAAGGATAGGACTTTTCAATGATATTGGACAAAGAGGTGTGAAATGAGATTGGCTCAAATTTGGAGCATTTTGTTTTTGGAATCGAAAGGAGGAAGAACTAGGGGATGTCATAGGTGACTTCCTGGTTTATCCTATTGTTTGGCTTCGGTTTTGAGGATAAATATTTAGGTGTTCGATCCTGCCAATTTTATTTGATTAGGGCTTATATTTATATGAAACGATCACACAAATAACCTGGAAGATGTGAGGATTTAGGTCGTGATGAACGACAACCTCAGAATCCTAAGACGAGTTTAGGGCATATATTATACAACATGGTTGTACAAAGGCCTAAAGATGAGTTGAGGATTTATGTTGCACTGGGCAAAAAATCTCAAAGTCTTATGGTTTGGTTATTTAATTCTAATGAAAGAATAGTTTAGCTGGGGAAGATAGGTTTTGCTGTTGAAGATGGCCGTGCTGCCCACCATGCTAGTTCCAAGCTCCTTGCCATGATGTGTTTAAGTTTTCTAGGGTGTCTAGTTATGATGTCAAATTAGACGGCCCTAAGGTTGAAGTTCTTTTAATGTTATTGGGGATGTTAAAGTTGATTAGAGTGACACCGGTTAGGATCCTATGGTTCCCTCGTTCCGACACCACTATTTTCTATTGGATTTGCTTTGTCCAAATGAATTTACTAAACTCAATTTAATGAGTTCCATACTTTCATTTAGACCATGGGAAGCTTCGTTAGCAACCGTAGGTTACATTTTCCAAGAGATTCCCGATCATCTATAGAGATGTCTTAATTTAGTTGTAGTTGTAGTTTTGTGATGTTTGTGATTAAATTTTAAGTTGTCTTATATTTTGAATGTTGTGTGGTGAATTTNTCGTAGGTTACCTTCTCCAAGAGATTCTCGATCATCTATAGAGATGTCTTAATTTAGTTATAGTTGTAGTTTTGTGATGTTTGTGATTAAATTTTAAGTTGTCTTATATTTTGAATGTTGTGTGGTGAATTTTATCTTGGTTGATTTTAGTTTTAGTTTTGGTTTTTGTTTTGTGGCTATTCTAACAATTTTAGTTTTCATGCAGGGTGACATCGTTGTTTAGCATGCAGGTTTTATAAGCATAAAAAGTACGGTATGAAAGTACAAGAAAGACGAAACTATAAACTATAAAAAGCATACCTACTGAGTCTTCTCGTCCCACCACCTGAAACTCAAAATGCATGTTAGGGCATTTTATATGAATTAGGAAAGTAAAGTTTTGGTGACCTACCTAAACCTAGGTGATATCTTGGTGGGTCCCTATTAATTTGATTAAGGATGATTTTTGTTAAGCAAAACATATTAAGTTTAGTAAACCTTCGAGGTATCCAACAGATATAGTGAAAGAAGCAGGTCCATGCTTCCCTCTCACTGCCTGGTGAAAAGTCTCGAGCTCATTTAAACTTATTATGTTACTTAATAAATCCATCCTGTAAATACCTTTGATGCTCAATGAACATTGATATTTCAATTATCCCTATAAATAGGGTAATTATCATGTGTGATTTAATTTGTAGATTATGTGGGTGAAGACCCTTAAAAGGGGCAAATTAATGTTGTCAAGGCACTCAACCAACTTTTTAATTTGGGCTTGTAGTGTTTTAAAGATGTTCAATTTTAATTATGTTCACTTTTCTAATCTTCTATTTAACCAACTTTGATTTAGCTTAGGTCACTACCAAGCCTTTAAGGTTTTGGTCGATATCTTAATTATTTTGAAAAAGTTGAATTTTAAGTGACAATGATTATTTATTTTCAATGAACTTAAATGTCATTTGAACATCAAGTAGGGGTATTAAATTAGTGAGTTATCAACTTCCAAAGTCATACCCCTAAGTCTAGGATCATTTAATTGACTAGACTTCAAAATTTTAATAATTTAAGGAATTGCAAATTTATATTTTGATTATGAAAGCGTGAGGTTGGTTTCTACCAATAAATCTCATTGTTTCTCATTTATCCAAATAAGTTAATTAAAATCAGAGGTTACCTTTTTCCCTCCTTGAATTAAGCCTAAATGTTAATTAAGACCAAATTTCTAAAACTACACTTTTGCCCCTAAGGCTCTATCATTTCATAATTTATCAAATTTAATCGAAATGACTTTGAAATTTTCATCCCACCTCACTCATGGGTCAATTAAAACATCAGAGGAGAAAATGAGATTTGTCAAAATTTAAATTAATTTACATATTTATTTTAATGCAAAAATAGGATTTTTCAAAGAAAATTCCATAACTTAACCAAGACAAAGCCTAATCCCTTTAAATGTTTACTAGAGGTAGACTTAGACCACAAAAGCGTTGGAACCAAATTTCATGATTTATTGAATTATATTTGAATTTTAAGAATTATTTTAATTTTTGGAGTATTTTTTAATTATAAAATATTTTAAAGATGGAAAATTAAGTTTTATATTTTTATTAAATCACTAGAATGTCAAGGGATATAGAGAAATAAATGTCACATTTTTTTTTATTTTTTATGAATTTTTAGAATTATTTTAGTGAAAATCCATTTTTAGCCTTTAAAAATTATTTTAAGCTTCAAAATTCAATATCTTCACTTAGAATATTAGGAAAAATATTCCAATTGTTCCTAAGTAATTATAAAATAATTTAGTTCATTTTCATGAATTTACTTATTTTTGTGATTTTTATCATTTTTTAATTATTTAAATATTAAAAATAGGCTTGAAAATGGAATTTTTATTTTAATTTCAAATTTGTTTTCAAAAATTACTCTGATCACAGAAAACTCCAAAAACTAATTTTAATAACTTTTTGAGTTTTTTTTTAATTATTAAAAATCATTTTAGTATCAAAAATGTCATTTAACTTGAAAAATTAATCTGAGTTATTAAAAGAGATTCAAATGTTTTGAAATTTTTATGANAACAGAAAACTCCAAAAACTAATTTTTATAACTTTTTGAGTTATATTTTAATTATTAAAAATCATTTAAGTATAAAAAATGTCATTTAACTTGAAAAATTAATCTGAGTTATTAAAAGAGATTCAAATGTTTTGAAATTTTTATGGGGAGTTCTCTAAGTCTTGAAAAACTGAAGAGATCAAAATTCAAGTATTTTGATGTTTGTATTTTCCAAAATTAATTATCTTTGTGTTTTAGGGTTAGTGGAAATTAGGTGCATTCTTAATGACTTAACCCATGAAATATTTCTTAAAGGGTTCTCTAGTTATAACAAACCTTCCAAAATTTTATTGGAATTTTCTTAGCAACATGCTAATTATTATGATTAATTTATTCAAATAATAGACATATACTTGAAAAATATGGATCTTTGTCTAGAAATCTCCTTTAACTTTAGAAAAATCAGGAAATGTTCCGTAAGACAGAGGAACAACATACTAAAATTTCAAGTCAATGTGAAATGTCTACATGCATGGAGAATCAAAAGACTCAAAACAATATATAATTAATTAAAATTAAAGCATGCATTAATTAGACTTCAAATTTTTTCCACATTGTTTTCCTCTGTTCACTGAGCAAGAGGGTATTTTGATTTTATTTTTATGATTTTTCTACACCAAGATATAAATTTTGAAAGTTAGGGATCATTTTATGATTTATTTAATTCCCTATTTATCTATTTAAACGTGCGGCACAACCTCATCCTAGACAACTCCGAAGCTCCATGCGCACGCTCCTATTTGACGCTGCCATCCACCTCAGCAGTGACTAGGCCCGTGGTTCGCGTAAGAAACCGCTGTCCGGCTTGATCCCATCTATTGATGAGATAAATGCGTGATCACACGACTCTCCATCATCGTCCCCAATGGCCTAGCTAGAGAACCGTCCATCGTCAAGACTTGATATCTCCCTCATTTCTCAACCAAATTGAATGAATTTTTTTTAAATGCTCATCTAGACTAGAGGAACATACCTATACGATTAAAATACCATGAAATTAATCCTAATAAAATGGAGAATCAAAATAGTCTTGGGAAGAGATGGAGTTCAATACCTTTGCTCTGAGAAGGGAAGCTTCAATCAAAGGTGCTTGGCACGTTTGTTGAGGTCCAAGGAGGCTAGGGATTGAGCCTCTTGCTGTGGTGAAAGGTCTAGGTATGAATTTGACCAAACTCAATTTCAAGTGTTGGTTTGAGCTATGCTAGGGTCTCTGTGGAAGGGGAATTTGATGGGGCTCTCCTTATTTCATAATGGTGAAGATGTGAGTAAGTTTAATTTGAGTTTGGAGGACTGTGGAGGTGTATTGAGCTCTGTCTTGATTTTAGGCAGAAGTTTGAGCTCAAAATTGAGCTTCCACAGTGGGAATCAGTGGGGAAGAGTGGTTGGCTTGAGTTGAGGAGGTCTCAAAGAGTCTCTGTGAGCAATTTAGAGGGCTCTCTCTGAGAAAATTTCAACTCTCCTCCCATGGCTGTGGAGAGGAGCTTTTTATAAAAATGGCTTAAGGGCGGCTCCCATGGTCAATTAGGGGGTGAAAAATGATTCTTAGGTGGAGGGCAAAGAGGCTCTAACATTTTATTTGGATAGGAAGGCCTCTAGGTTTGAAATGGGTTTGATTCCATGGGGGTGGCTCACAATTTAGTGTTTTCCAGCCACTAGGCCNGTTTCAAAGTCATTTGGCTTAAATTTGACAAATTATGAAAGTTTGGACCCTTAGGGGCAAAGTTGTAATTTTAAATATTTTGGCCTTAATGAATATTTAAGCTCAATTAAAATGGGAAATGGGTAATTTCTGATATTAATTAACTCATTTGATGATTTTTAGTGAAAAATGGGCTTAATTGGTAGAAACCCACTTCACTTTGCCAAATTATAAGATAAATGAATAATCTTTATAATTATCAAAATTTTTGAAACTTCATTAGCATAAGATGACTTTTGAATTTAGGGGTATAACTTTGGAAATCAATGATTTCACACCCTTATTTGATAATCAAAATGATGTTTAAATGATCTTGATAATGATCACTTAAAGTTTTAAATCTTTTCATAATTAATACACATGTTTAATACACTCACTTAGGTCTTAAGGACTTAGTGATGAACTTAAGTTNTCAATTGGGGAGGATTTTGGAGAGTTGGTCATTTTGGGCATGATGGGCTAGACTTGGGTCTAAATTGGGCTAGCCTTGGGCTAAGTCCAAATTTATTATTGAAAAATGTCAATAGGAATGCCATGAAGAGTTTTCAACATAAATTGGCTGCTAATTTTAGGGTTAAGGCAATCAATTTGGTGAAATTTGGAGGCATAGCCATTTGGGACAAATTTGTGGATTTTTGAATTTAGGTTGAAATTAAATGAAATTGAGGCTTTACCAAGGCCAATTGAAGATCAAGTTTGATGTTTAGGAAAGTTATAAAGAGTTTATAACATGAATTATGGCAAATTGAGTGTGATGTGGATTTAATTAGGTGATATTAGGTCATGTGGCCAAAATTGGGGCTTTTGATTTGAATCAAAATTGGGCTCAGAGCATGGGCCAATTAAGGTTGGATTTGGTTTGTATTGGTAATATGAAAGGTGAATTTGAGTTTAGGATTAAAATTGAGGGAAATGGGGACCAATTTGATGGACATTTGAGGTGGATTTGGGGAGATTGGGCCTTTAAAGGCAATTTGGGGTTTTGGACAAGGATGGTCAAAATGGCTAAATTGGGTCATGTGGTAGTTGAGAAAAGTGAAATTGGGAATATTTAGAGTATTTTGGGAATTTTAGGGATTTTTTGGAATATTTGAAATTTTGGGCTGAGGAGAGGCATTTAGGTAATTTGGCAATTTTTGGTGATTTAAGGTAATTTGGGTGTTTTCAAAAGGTTTGAAATGATTTTTGAATAAATTTAGGTATTTTAGGTAAATTTGAGAATTTTGGCCAAATTTAGGGTCCCAAGGGTATTTAGGTAATTTGGGGGAGTTTAGGGGCAAAAAGCTAAGTTAGGTTTTTTGGTAGAGTTGAGCTGCCAACCACCATAAATAAGCCATGACCAATGGAAACCCCATTTTGTGTTTTTTATGTACTGGTCTTAGCTAAACCCTAGCATAGGGCCAGTGGGTTTAGGGGACCATCTACATGAGTATCCCAAAAGTATTAAGGGATCAAAGTCAATAAAATTTTGGATTTACATTTGTGAGTGATTGTGAGTGAGGTGATTGTAGTGAGTGCCTTAGCTTTAGACCAACACCCAGGGTCAACCCTAAGGTTCAACAACCTTATAAGAGCTCTCTTTGAGCTCCCTCATAATGACCCCACCTACTAAGTGCTAGAGGTTAGGACTACTTTGGTGGAACTTCAAGTTGAGTAAAGAGGAGTTTAGAATTTCTAATGGTGAGGGTTTCTTTTCTAGATTTCTAGAAATAGTCAACAGGAAGTCCTATGGCTAGACTTTAGGCTACTAAAGAGGAACAATAGACCTCAACCAAAAATGAGGTCAACAGATGGACCCCCAATAGGTGGGGTGTGCTGGGCAAAGCACACCGCGCGTATTGGAGTTAACTGACGAGATCAACAAAACCAATACAAACACCTAAGTTAAGTGACATAGAAGGAGTGTTCGATTGTGTGTTCTATTTGCTTCCACTGGGGAATATAGCAGGTGAATATTTCATCAAAGTCAAAAAGTAGGGACTCTCGCTGGGATTGGAGAGTGGATTTTGAGTTATGAGATTTCAGGAATTTATAGTAGATAAAAATAAGTGTGTAAGTGCTAACCCCGGGGTCAGATTTGAAATTCAGGTATTAATGTTAGAAGAGGGTCAAAAGTTAAGGACCGATCATGAAAAGAGAGGAATCAGAAGTTAGGGACTGATCCTAGGATGAGGATTGACTGTTAAGGATCAATCACAAGAGAGAGCGTCGAAAGGTGGGGACCAACCTTAAAAGGGTGAATTAGAGATTAAGGACTAATTCTAAAATATGAATTGAAAGTTAATGATCAATCTCAAAAGAGATCATAGGAAGGTAAGGACCAACCTCAAAAGGGTGAATAAAAAATTAGGGACTGATTCAAAAATGAGAATTAAAAGGTAACAATCAATCTCAAAAGGGAGCGTCAAAAGGTGAGGACCGACCTCAAAAGGGTGAATCAGAAATTAAGGACTGATTTAAAAATGAGAATGTAAAGGTAAGGATCAATCTCAAAAGAGAGCGTCAGAAGGTAAGGACCGACCTAAAAAAGGTAAATCAAAATTAAGGACTGATTCAAAAATGAGAATTGAAAGGTAGTGATCAATCTCAAAAGAGAGCGTCAGAAGGTAGGGACCGACCTCAAAAAGGTGAATTAAAAATTAGGGGCTGATTCAAAAATGAGAATTGAAAGGTAAGGATCAATCTCAAAAGAGAACATCAGAAGATAGGACCGACCTCAAAAGGGTGGATCAGAAATTAGGGACTGATTCAAAAATAAGATTTGAAAGGTAGTGATCAATCTCGAAAGAGAGCGTCGGAAGGTAAGGACCGACTTCAAAAGGGTGAATAAAAAATTAGGGGCTGATTCAAAAATGAGAATTGAAAGGTAAGGATCAATCTCTAAAGAGAGCGTCATAAGGTAAGGCCCGACCTAAAAAAGGGTGAATCAGAAATTAGGGGCTCATTCAAAAATGAGAATTGGTGGTGTTAAATCCAAAGATGTGTGTCATGTGAAAAGGTTGACATTGTTGAAGAAGATTTGTGAAAAATTGCGAGTTTTTTTGCACAGAATGTGAAATTCCGTCTGGATGTGAAGTGAATTAGCACAGACAAAGATAGTTGTTCTGCACGAGAAAAGAGTAAGGAACTCTGAAATCAAGAGAATCCAGTCAACAGATTTATTTTTTTTTTTATTTTTATCACATTAACTTTTCAAAATATGTTTTCAAAATTTTATTTTAGTTGGTTGATTTTTCAAAAAAAAAGAGTTATTTTGTTATTTGTTTGTTGGTTATTTTTGTTTAAATTTTATTATCGTTAAAATTTTTTTTGTTTGTCGTTTTGTTCTTTGTTCGTTGTAATTTTGAACCAACGTGTGGTTTGTGGCTTCCATCTATCGTACAAAAGGAAATTGATAAAAAGACACATTTTTGAATGAAATTTCATTAATCTATTCTAACAAAACGTTACAGATCAAGTGTTGGCCAACGCCTCAAAAAGTACAATGTGCAAAATGCAGTAAAGTACATCTAAAATATCTAATGCCAAGTACACATTATAGGTTGAGCATCTCTAATGCATATCAAATTGTTGCAATGTAGTAAAGTAGAAAGGAATCCTCTGATTGTCTGTTCCTGCTGTGACGAGCTCCTGATCGAGCTGACCTTTTAAGCCACGCTATAGGACAAGAGTTTCCTTTGCAAGTGCTTAGAGGTGCAACCCTCTCATAACTCGTAAGGTAGTAGTTCCTCCAATTCTGGATATGGCTAAAATCTGTGTGACATCTTGTTATCATCCATTCGTCAGAAGGTTACGGACACCCTACGGTGTTGCACTCCTGCAATGCAATGCTTGCCAATGTCTGCACCGTTGCCTTTAAGAACAAGCACTGAGTCAACTGGTAGGGGAATCTCCACAGAGCCTCTGAACTCACCAGGCCGACAATGTCAATTTCTTTCCCAAATAAGATTTTGCTTTTACTCATGAATGATACTATACAAAAAAGGCCTCACGAAGTCATGGTTATCGATGTGTGGAGGAATGTAATCACCCTTGTCATAGATGTTGATAATACAACTATTTGGAATGCAGGTAGCAGGCAAAATACTCCATCTGACCATTCTTTTGATCATCCACTTTGTCATTGGCGGTAGTGGATCTACATGATTGTGTCTGAGGATCCCAAACGAATTCCCCTGTCTATCATTTGTGAAGTTGTTGCAGCAGCCACACTGAATAGTGATCCTCCCTTTTCCTCACATCTATTTCCTTGGCTCAGAATAGGTCTTTTCCATAAGTAAACATGCTCGACCTCTGTCCCTTAGGTTAAAAATGCAGTCAAGAATAACTTCTTCGTCAGTCTATGAGAAGACTCTGATATATAGTTCTAATCCATCCAATATGTTAATGAATTTTCCCTGTACTTCTTTGTAGAACTCGAAGTCTCTTTTATGTACTTTTATCATTTTATAATATTCCACCATACTGGGAGTCGGCAGTTGTCGCGAGTATTCCCTCATTTGAACATTAGCGGGAACCCAAGCTGGTGTTGTCTGTGGCTCTAACGGAATGTATGATTCTGCGTCTGACAAGACGTTTGGCTCTGTACCCCGAGGAACATACGGATCTGCATCCATTGGGACATATGGCTCTGCCTCTATCAGATAATCAAGGGTATGAGATCCATCATCGGTACATGCATATTCCTCTAATGTGCTGTAGTGTTGTAGATGTAGGATGTTGCAGTCGGGACACTCCACGAATGCCCCTGTAGCTGATGCTCATGCATGTATTTTGGCATTGCAGGAAGGGCAACCCGTACATAGAACATCTGAAGCTAGTAGTATCTTTGGCTTTGTAACAAACTCAAGCTCCTCATCTGTAGTGGGCTGGCTGGAGGAGGTCTCTTTCATGCCCGGATCATAAATGTGTCCCGTATAAATAGAAGTGAGCAAGTTGTCTGCCTCTTTCTGGCGTCTCTTATCTTATCGTAAGAAAGCTCTCTGTTTGCGTTGGCTGGCGTTTCTTTGCTGTGTTCTTCACAGTTGAGCAAACAATATCCTTTCATTATCAGCAGCAACTAGGCCCCGAGTCGGTGTAGCTACCATGGATGGTAAACGGCATGGCCCCTTCATCGGGTCCTATTGTACCATCACGCTCTTTCCTTTCAGCGAAGCATTGTCTTTGGTGGCCACCATTAGTGGTGAGAATAGCCCTTCCTTTTACTGTCAACTAACAAAATTCATTAATGACCCCTCGTAATCCATGCCAATTTGGTTAAAATCCATGTCAAAAACTATAGCGCCGCGCTACGGCGCCATTTCTTCATTTAGTGCAAGATTCCAACCATCTTTGAAAGCAAAGATCAGCCTCTGGCGTGACATTTCTCTGCAGACGACAGAAAAAATGTCAGTGGTCTGAAACTTAGCGTGAACAAGAACAAAACAAAGTATTTATTAAAGAAAATTTTTGTTTATTTTGGTGAAGAGATCATTTATTTATGTGTAAATTTTGTTTAATTTAGTAGCATATTAAGTTTGAAAAGAGAAAATTGAGGTTTGTAATTTTCAAAAAACTCTTTTTTTATTATTATGTTGAGGTTAATTTTGTTACAAAAATTTTGGACCTATTCACAGACGTTTGGCCACATAGATAACCCCAAAATAATCAAAATTTAAAAATTTCAAATCAAGCAAAGGCAAGCAATCTCAGGTTGCGTAGTATGTCTTTAGGTATCGTCCGTTGATTGGTAGCATGAGTCTTTCACCTCGAAAGTCCACTAATTGGTAGGCTCCTAATGGATAAACCTTTTCAACGACGAATGGTCCCACCCAAGTTGGCTCAAATTTCTCAGCTATCTTGCGACATGCAAGAATATGCCTTTTGAGCACAAGTACAAGGTCACCAACTTTGAATGTCCTTAAGAAAAACAATTTGTCATGAGTTTGTACCATCTTTTCCTGGTAAAGTTCCAGATGTTGTTGTACTTCAAATCGTTTTCCTTCCAGACTCTCCAGTTCCTCAAGCCTGGNATTGATTGGTAGCATGAGTCTTTCACCTCGGAAGTCCACTAATTGGTAGGCTCCTCATGGATAAACCTTTTCAACGACGAATGGTCCCACCTAAGTTGGCTCAAATTTCTCAGCTTTCTTGCGACATGCAAGAATATGCCTTTTGAGCACAAGTACAGGGTCACCAACTTTGAATGTCCTTGAGAAAACCAATTTGTCATGAGTTTGTACCATATTTGCCTGGTAAAGTTCCAGATGTTGTTGTACTTCAAATCGTTTTCCTTCCAGACTCTCCAGTTCCTCAAGCCTGAGCTTTGTACTTTCTTCTGTTATTAGTTGGTTGGCGACAACGACTTTGAGAGATGGCATCTAAATTTCTAATGGTAGCATGGCCTCGGATTTGTACACGAGCATGTAGGGTGTACATTGAGTGGGAGCCTTGAACGTCGTCCGGTAGGCCCATAAAGCTTCTAGCAATTTGTTGTGCCAATCCCTTTTGTTTTCCTCCAATATTTTCTTCAAAATCTATATCAGTATTTTGTTGAAGGCTTCAGCCAATCCATTTACTATGGGATAGTAAATTGTAGAGTATCTCCATTCTATCCCATGTCTTTTGACGAAATTGTTGATTTTGGTGCTTTTGAAGGCTGGCTCATTGTCTGAAATTATTCTTCGCGGTACTCCGAAATGGTAGACGATTTGGCTTTTGAAGAACTGAAGGACATGTTGTGCCGTAACCTCTTGTAACGGTACTGCCTCTGCCCATTTGGAGAAGTAATCAGTAGCGGGAAAGTATGAACCTATGTCCTTTTGAAGTTGGAGGGTCTATCAGACATATTATGTTCGTGTCCCAACACTCGAATGGTTACGAAGCAATGGTTGGGTGTAGCACATTCAAAGTTTGGTGCAAAAACACTCTATGCATTTGACACTGGTGACATTTTCTGGTTGTATCCATGCAGTCGGACATCATTGCTGACCAATAATATCCGAGTCTTTTGATTTTCATTTTAATCTTCGGTCCCGACTGGTGAGCGCCACATAATCTGACATGTACTTCTTTGACAATATTTCATGCTTCAACTTTGCTTAGGCATCGTAGCCATATCTGGTCAAAGGCTATAGAGAACATCACCAACCAAGGCGTATGACATAACCCTTTTTGTAATGTGATGTGACTCAGACTTATCTTCAAACAACTTTCCAGTATGCAAATATTCTATTAATGGCTTGCGCCAATTTTCATTGATATCTGCAACTGCAATCGTTGTTTCTTCTTTTTCGAGCTTGTGTAGAATTTTGAGGTCGATTCAAGATAGAACTTATCTTCCTTGTACTGAGATTGCAATGGAATCCTGTGAGGGACACACCAGTTCTATAGCAAGTTTTGCTAGAGCGTCAACATGGGCTTTATCTCCACTAGGAATCCGATAAAAAGTCACGTAGGAGATTTGCTCTAGTAGCTTCATCATGTATTGGTGATATTCTACTAGTCTTGGTTTCAGAATTTTGTATTGTCCACCGAATTTTTGGATGATGAGTTGAAAATCACCGTAGATGGCAATGTTTGTTATATATATTGAGATTGCCAACTCCAATCTATTGATTAAGGATTCATATTCTACTTCGTTGTTGGTGCATAGCTCTATCAGGTGGTATGAGAACCTCAACATACCCTTATCTGACATGATAAAGATCAAACCAATTCCTGCTTTTCCTGGTATGACTATGCTTGAACCTTTGTCTTTTCTGGCTGATGAAGCACTGTCAAAGTACATCTCTTAGTGTTGCGCTCTGGAGATTTCTATTTATAACACTTTCTCATCTGGTAGTTCATCGTCAAGAGGGGACCCAGCTGGCAGTGGGTGTGCAACAAGAAAGTCTGCTAGAATCTGTCCCTTAATAGCACAGAGGGGAACAAAATTTATATCAAATTGAAATAAGATCATCGACCATCTTGCTAGACATCTGGAAAGTGTTGGTCGGGTCATTAAATATTACAATGGGTTAACTTTTGAAATTACGGTAATTTTATGAGAGAGCATGTGATGTCTAAGTTTTTGGGCAACGAAAATTAACACCAGACAATGCTTCTGAATAGGTGGATACCTCACTTTCGTCATTATCAAACAACGACTCAAGTAGTAGAGTGTGTTTTCCTTACCCTCATCATTGACTTCGGCTAAGAGGGCTCCAAGAGAGTCGTTTAAGGACGCGGTATAAAGTATCAACGGTTTCCCTAAGATAGGGGCTGCCAAAAGAGGAGGTGTCATTAAATATTGTTTAATGTCCTCAAAGACCCACTGGCATTTCTCTTCCCAAATGAATTTGGCGTCCTTTTTAATTAATGCCGAGAAGGGCTGACACCTATCTGAGAGATTAGAAATAAAGCGCCTCAGATATGCCAACTTCCCTTGGAAGGAATGCAGTTGTTTCAAGGTTTTGGGAGGAGGCATTTCCAAGATAGCTTTAATCTTATCTGAGTAGATCTTGATTCCCCGATGACAGACAACGATTCCTAGAAACTTTCCAGATGTAACGCGAAAGGCACACTTTAAGGGATCATTTTAAGGTCATATCGTCGTAACCATTCGAACATGATCCTAAAATCATACAAATGGTCTATATTTTGTTTACTCTTGATGACTAAATCATCCACGTATCATTCCACTTGGTTGTGAATGAGGTCGTCAAAAATTTTTATCATTGCAATTTGATATGTTGCTCCAGCATTTTTCAACCCAAACGACATCACTGTGTAGTAGAAAATTTCGATCAGTGTTCTGAAGGCTGTAAGTGCTGCATCCTCGGAAGCCATTTTGATCTGATTATATCCCGATGACCACCATCTTTTCCGGTATTGGCAGTGGAAAGTCGTCTTTTGAACATGCTCTGTTTAGATCTCTGAAGTCGACGCAAACACAAATTTGTCCATTTTTCTTCTTAACAGGTATAATGTTAGCCAACCATGTGGGGTATTGCTCTTCTTTTACAAATTTAGCGTCTATTAATTTCTTTACCTCGGCAATGAGTTGTTGCTCTATTTCAAGACGCATTCTTATTGGAGCTTGTTTTACTGGGGTTATATTTTTATCTACCCTGA
>JXCR01068102.1:3103-20936 GCA_002079205.1 Phalaenopsis hybrid cultivar
CCGTATTAGTCTACATAAGATTCAGTTACTATTGAGGGAGAAGGGGAGCCAGCTCCCTACTTGCTCCCGACATTGGTAGATCGCGCCTAAGGATTAATGCGTGAGATCCAAGAGATGGAGAGAAAGAGAGAGGCTTGCCCTGTTGGGGGGTAAAGAGGGGTGTCCTTGGGCTCGATAGCCCCTATTATTCCACAGAAGACACGGTTACAAATGAGGAAAAAGAGAAGCAAGCTCCCTACATGGGGGTAAGAGATAAAGAGAGCGAGACCATGGGTCATTTATTTATAGATAAATAAAGAGGGGGAAAGAGAGATTATGTTTATGTCCCTATTTAAAGGGAAGCAGTGAGGAATTTTTGGGTCATCCTCCTAGAACTTCCCGCAGCTGGACTTGCCAACATCGAGTGGTCGACNCAATAAAGAGGGGGAAAGAGAGATTATGTTTATGTCCCTATTTAAAGGGGAGCAGTGAGGAATTTTTGGGTCATCCTCCTAGAACTTCCCGCAGCTGGACTTGCCAACATCGAGTGGTCGACCTAAGTGGCCCGTCAGCTGGGAGTGGCAGGCAAAGGTGGCTGCCTACTTACTTTTTCTGTGGCTGGCCCATGGTAGTCTGCGTCTAGGGTAGCTGACCATGGTGACCGGACGGGTGATCTTTCCTGTGACTGACTAAAGTTAACTTTCATGTGGCCAAAGTGAACTTTCAATCGTGCGACTGGGATGACTGGTCAATGTGGTTGGTCGAAAGAACCTTTATGTGATTGGCCCTTGGTGGATGGCCGAGAGAACTTTCGTGTGGCCAGCCCTTCGTGGCCACCTAGATGCTTCCTGTGGCTAGCCCTTGGTGGTCGACCAGCTCCTCCTTGTGGTCGCTGAGAGCGGGTGGTCGACCAAAGTGGTCATTCTGTCGAGTGCAAGGCTCTGGCGACAAAGACTTCGGTGGGCCGCATCGGCAGTTCCTTGGCTCGACGAGGTGGTCCTATTTTTGGGCTATACCTTTATTTTTTATATTTATACCGCAAATATCAAATTTTAAATTTTAAAAAGTGAATTACAACTTTTCAAACAAAAATAAAAGTACACACACACATGTATATATATTTATCTATACACATCTATAAAAAAATAAAGTTTAAGCATATACATATATATACATTGGATTAAATGGTCTATATGTAAATTTATTATTATTATTATTATTATTGATTTAAATTTAGTAGGAGAAATGAAGTTTTTTTAACTCTCTTTGGAGGAAAGGACGGTGGCTACCGAACTTGTAAATTGGATGATTTGTCTTCAAACGTATCTTAATCGACGATTGCACAAATTCCATTAATGCTAACNAATTAAATGGTCTATATGTAAATTTATTATTATTATTATTATTATTATTGATTTAAATTTAGTAGGAGAAATGAAGTTTTCTTAACTCTCTTTGGAGGGAAGGACGGTGGCTACCAAACTTGTAAATTGGATGATTTGTCTTCAAACGTATCTTAATCGACGATTGCACAAATTCCATTAATGCTAACTGTTTAAATCAAATTATTAAATAGAATTTCAAGGTAATTCAATTAGATTTTTAATCAAAACAAATATAATATTTAATTTTATATTTAAATAAAACAAAGTTGAGAGTTTAATTTTTTTTTAAATTTAAATACAATTTATTATAAATAATTATTTTTTATAATATATTAAATTCATTTTAAAATAACATTNACGATAACAATACACGTTAACTATTCTGTTCAAAGCCAACTTGAATATATGGTATTGTTCCAAGCTATAGCTTGCTTGATTTGATGTCATCATTTGCGTAATTATATTAGCTGTGTTAGATAGAAGCAGCTCATAACAAATTATTATTATTATTTGTCTTATTTGTTTGTGCCGTAGTAGTCCCGATCATTCATATCAGGGGGCTACTTTAATCACAGGATTTATAGAAGTGTCAAAGCAGTCTTAGACTATGTTGATATTCAGTTCTAATAATTCTTCATAAAAAATTATTTCAACTTTAATTTTTTAAAGAGTCACAAGATTATTTTGACACGTTGATAAATCATGTGATTAAAACAATATCATGTATATTTGTGTGTCGTGTACTCAGGCTTATTGGTTGACATCCACGGTATAAGACCCTTTAGGTCGGGGGGTTCAAATTCCCTCTGACACAGTTGACCTTAAGGAGGTGGTACTCGAATTGTTAGGCGCATTATAGATGGCCGGAGTCTCGTATAATAGCTTTGATCATTCCTTTAATAAAAAAAATAGGGTGAAATGCCCAAAATTATATCTTTTTTCCAAAAAAATGCATCTTGGCAGCTGCCGGCCAACATTTATTTAGATAAGTATACATAATATATGAAGTAAATGTACCGAACATATAAGCTTATTTATACATCTGAAATGAAAGAAAGTTAAAAATACAGTCATGAAATCACCAAATAAAAAATTTTGGAGATATGGATAGTTCTATCCTCTATATTGAAATTGGGCCACAATTTTGTTATAAGTGAAGTCATCTGTAAATGAAAAAGCTTGACGGATATTCAGAAAAATAACTTGTGCCAAAAGCTATTTCCCGGAAGTTATCTTCTAAAAGTTAAAAGCTAATCATCAGGCTCCTTGAAGTCACCCTCCAGAATATATTGGAACGTTAATTTGGAGTTTCCCATTCAGTCGACAAAACACAATTAAATTAAGCTCCTGAATAAAAGTTTACTTTGTTTTTTTGGGATTGGTGATGCTGAATAGCCGTTTCAACGCCAAAGCGCTGACCTTATTATTATTATTTATGTGTTATCCTTTCAATTTTATCACCTAGCACGATTTTTTAAAATATTTTTTGAGTAATAGATATTCAGAATTTAAATTTAAGATCATTCAAAGCCCCAATTTCAACAAGTTCATGGTCGAACTGACAGTCTCGACGAGAACTCGATGAAACTAAAATTGGTTCAATCTAAGTTCAATTAAGCACGAATCAAACCATTGAACCACATTTTAAGGTTTTGGGTAGTTAGTTGGAGGGTCAGAACTCCAAATTTGACGTACCAAATGGTTAAAATCGAGCGTTTCTATGAGAGAGATCCAATGACCCTTACATCCCTTAATTTTGATCTCACTAAAGCTTTCAAATTATTTAAAAACCTTCTAAGATTAAGGCAAATCAACATAGGTCATTCGATCGGGCGGTTATGAGAGTTATTCAATGAATGACAAAAATGCCCCTCTCAGGGAGCCTATAAATAGAACCTCTCTTTTCACTTGAAGGGAGATGACAGAAATGCCCCTGTCATGGATCCTATAAATAGAACACCTCTTTTCACTTGAAGGGAGAAGAAACCTAATTCCAGTGTTTTTTTTTTTTTTTGCACTGAAGACCTGACGATAACATCCAAATTCCTTAGCCAACGTCAACCACCACTGATTGGCCGCCATCAACCACCATAGGCTGCCCTTATCACCACTGTTGTTGAACTCGAATGAGTAATGATGTACACTATCATGTAATGACGTAATCTATTAAGTAACGAAGGACTCTATTGAGTAACATAGTACTCTGTTAAGTAACGAAGAACTCTGTTAAATAAAAAAGTGTCCTACAACAATGTGCCTTGAACACAATCTATTAAAGACTCGACGATAGCTTTCGGTGGCAATTGCACGTGTTGTATTCAAAATACAGTGAATCTTTTTGTATATATTTTATGAACAGATATTGTACTTGGTGTAACATTATAATCATTTCCTAATTATGGGCTAAGGGTATATTTTTGTACTTGCAAAATTATATTGGATCATTTTGATTGGGTTAGGTCCATGGCTTTTTTTACTTTTCACATTTTTTACGTTAAAAGTCATGATGTCTTCTCCTTTTAGGTTCTCTTTATCAGTGTGTGTGTTGGACTTTCATACAATGTAGAAACAATAAACTATTACTTTATCATTATAAATTTCTTTGGCACACAACAACTTGGTGCCTTTTGTGGGAATGGAAGTACCAGTTATAGAAGTGCACACTTCTTTAATAACTAACTATTGTGATACATGATCTTTGTACTCTAATCATTCTATAAAACAATCTCGAAGTGTGTGACATTAAGCCTCTGGTCCATTTTCAAATGATATGCATCATCCCGAGGGAACTATTCTTACATCAATTGAAGATTGTGTACAAAGAATAGAGGAATCTCATAATGTGATTCCCCAACTTCTATGTGAAGCTTGACAACCAAAGTTCGTGGAAACAGGAGGGGCACAACTACATCAAAATCCTATGATGAGATTTATACAGTTAGCACCCAATCTAAGTATCGAAGCTCTCCTTCAACAGGTTGAACTCATGGAAAATTTCCACCTCATACAGTTAAACATAGTGATAAGCTCCAACTCACATGGAGAAAGTCACAAAATTCATAGCGAGTTACAATGTCTAGTCCATGAGGAGTTCCCTATGACGAATACAAATCTTTTCTTAGATAAACATGGATCTCAGGAGTCTTCTCTGCTAGCTAAGATTGTTCGTCAACATTCTATTCAAATTTGGTTTCAGGTTCAAAGCTTGGATGCTTATGATGACTTTTGACCTATGCAGACATGTGGATCATTTCAAAACCAATATGCATTTATAATGAGATTATATTTCTCTCCTTTATTAGGTTTATTATGCAACACTTAACGGCCAAGAACACACTTAGTTTTACTCATTTTTAGAAGGGACCGTTCACACATTCGATGGCTCACTACTATGTTTGAAAAGCAATTCATTTCATATTGAATGATCATTAAATACTCCTCTTACATTTTTAGGATAAGCTAAAGTGATGAGGAGTCTTTAAAGTATTATTTTTTTAGATTCTTCATTGAAGCTAGTCAAATCATGGACGTCTTAGTTAATTTAAACCATGAATGTCTAAATGCCTTTAATATTTTGAAAGAGAATTTAGTCACTGCTCCTATTATTGTTTCACATGGTAGAGGGAAACTATCTGAGCTAATGTGTGATGTCAGTACCTATATTATTGGGGTAGTTTTAGGACAAAGACACAATAACATTTTAAAGCTATATACTATGCCAGTAAAACCCTTGATGATGCTCAAATAAATTACATTACTACTGAGAATGAGCTATTGACTATATATATGCTTTTGATAAATTTAGATTCTATTTGATTGAAATAAAATGTATTGGTCACACTGATCATTCTGTTATTAGATATTTGATGTTGAAAAAAAAAAGATGTCAAATCGAGATTGATTAGATGAGTCATTTTGATGCCAGAATTTGATATTGAAGTAGTGGATAGAAAATGCATTGATAATCAAATAGCTGACTGTTTATCAAGACAAGATCAGGGAGATTCATATATTTATGAAGATGAAATCAATAAATTTTTTTTTTGATGAGCAACTGCTTATTATTACTGAGTGGCATATTCTATGGTATACCCACATAGTAAATTTTATAGTTAGTAATATTATGCCCCATGGAATGGCATACCATCAACAGAATAAATCCATCCATGATGTCAGATATTACTTCTAGGATGACCCATTTCTTTATAGAAAATGTAAGGATCATGTGATAAGGAGATGTGTTCTTATAAAAGACATCATATAAATTTTTAAGAAATGTTATGATTCTGAATTTCAGAGACATTTTACAGTTCATATAACTGCTTTTAAGAGTTTATAATCTAGATTTATTGGCGTACTCTGATTAGAGATATGAATTAATATATAAAAACTTAAGATAGATGTCAAAGAGTGGGTAATATTTCTAAACGTGACGAAATACTCCTAGATTTTACTTTGGATATTGAGATTTTTGACATTTGGGTTTAGTCTTTATGGGTCCCTTTGTACCATCAATATGAAATTTATACATTCTAATGGCTCTGGACTATGTTCCAAAATGGATTAAGGCTGTAGCTCTTCCAAATTGTGATGCTCAAAGTGCAGCTAAATTCTTAAAGAAGAATGTCTTTAGTAAATTTGATATGCCTAAAGTGATCATTAGTGATGGGAGAGCCACTTTTGGAATAAAAAAAATGGAGACATCAGTTACTAAGTGTGGAATTAATCATAAGATTACAATAACATGTTATTCGCAAAACCAGTGGAATTAAAATATAAAACTTATTGTCATGTTAAGGAATTTAATTATAATATGAAAGAAGCTAGTGAGAAAAGATTATTACAATTAAATGAAGACGAGGAAATCAGACAAAAATCTTATGAAAGTGTTAAGATTTATAAAGAGAAAATGAAAAAGTGGCATGATCAAATGATTCTTGGGAGAGATTTTGAGCCTAAATAAGAGGTTTTATTATATAATACACAACTAAAATTATTTCCTGAAAAACTAAAATTCAGGTGGTCTGGGTCATTTATTGTAGTTAAAGTTTATCATTTTGATGTAATTGATATTAAAGATCCAAGAAATGGTAGGGTATTTAAAGTGAATGGACAGAGACTTAAACCCTACTTAGGAGGAGAGAGACCATTAAAAAATGAGGTCCTGGTGTTGGGTCAATCTGGATTCGTCAGGCTAATGATGTTAAGCAAAGCGCTTGTTGGGAAGCAACCAAAGTTTGTATTTGTTTTTAATGTGTTGGGTTTGTTATTTGTTATAGTGTGGATTGTTGGTATTTGTGTGTTGATATTTAGGTTTGTGGATGTTTTAGCTTGTTTTGTGGATTTACTAGACATATATTTATTTGCTATTATGTTGTTGTACTTAACTATATTTGCTATTTCTTGCTGTTGTTACTGAGTTTACTCTGATCGATATATAATTTTTGTTGTGGATCTTTTTTTTTAGCTATATGTTGGAATATTTTGAAATCTTTCTAGTGTAATTTAATTTTTTTTCTTCATACTCTATTTAGTGGTAATTTACCTTTTATTGCATACTTTTTCTTTCATGCTTATGTTTGTTAATTTTGTTGATAGACAAATGTGGTAGAAGGTATTTATGCACTATTTCTCCCTACTTATATTTTGCACTGCTTAATATATTAAAAATTAAATTTAGCTGGAGAAAATTTTTAAAAGCTTAACTTTATTTATCCACAATAAAATACACTTAAATTGTTATGTTTTAAAAGGAATTAAAGTATGTGGTGTCAATTTGAAATTATTGTCATTTTAAGATAGGAAAAACATAATATCTTTATTTTAAATTCTATGTAAATGAAGCTATGCTAGTGTAAGGTTAACTTGTAGTTAACAAGTAGAAAAATGGTTTCACTATTTATTTTTACAGTCTTATATAATTGTTTAACTAGGTATCCTTAGATATATACTTAATAAGAATTAAGTTTCTATTCAAGTCATAGTTTCAACTATTACATAGTAAAGTGAAGGAGTGTGGTAGGCATCACTATAGAGAATTGATTGCGAAATTCAAAATCATTAAGGGTCTATCCGGATAGAGTATACCCCTAAAAATAATGCTAAAGATTAAAAGAAAAATATTTAGTGGGGAGAAGCGTGAGAAGAAGCCTAATCAAAAATTGGTTTCACTATATTCTTTTTAAAGTTGAAGCATTATCAGATTTTTAAGCTTTAGTACAAAAAAAATGTATTTGTAATTATTTTTAAACTGTAGTGCTTAAATTCTATTTTATCACCATTTAAGTTACTTTAGTTAACATTTATTAACTGCTTTGTGAATTAAATANGCAAAGTGCAGCTAAATTCTTAAAGAAGAATGTCTTTAGTAAATTTGGTATGCCTAAAGTGATCATTAGTGATGGGAGAGCCACTTTTGGAATAAAAAAATGGAGACATCAGTTACTAAGTGTGGAATTAATCATAAGATTACAATAACATATTATTCACAAAACCAGTGGAATTAAAATATAAAACTTATTGGCATGTTAAGGAATTTAATTATAATATGAAAGAAGCTAGTGAGAAAAGATTATTACAGTTAAATGAAGACGAGGAAATTAGACAAAAATCTTATGAAAGTGTTAAGATTTATAAAGAGAAAATGAAAAAGTGGCATGATCAAAAGATTCTTGGGAGAGATTTTGAGCCTAAATAAGAGGTTTTATTATATAATACACAACTGAAATTATTTCCTGAAAAACTAAAATTCAGATGGTCTGGGTCATTTATTATAGTTAAAGTTTATCATTTTGATGTAATTGATATTAAAGATCCAAGAAATGGTAGGGTATTTAAAGTGAATGGACAGAGACTTAAACCCTACTTAGGAGGAGAGAGACCGTTAAAAAATGAGGTCCTAGTGTTGGGTCAATCTGGATTCGTCAGGCTAATGATGTTAAACAAAGCGCTTGTTGGGAAGCAACCAAAGTTTGTATTTGTTTTTAATGTGTTGGGTTTGTTATTTGTTATAGTGTGGATTGTTTGTATTTGTGTGTTGATATTTAGGTTTGTGGATGTCTTAGCTTGTTTTGTGGATTTACTAGACATATATTTATTTACTATTATGTTGTTGTACTTAACTATATTTGCTATTTCTTGCTGTTGTTACTGAGTTTACTCTGATCGATATATAATTTTTGTTGTGGATCTTTTTTTTAGCTATATGTTGGAATATTTTGAAATCTTTCTAGTGTAATTTAATTTTTTTTCTTCATACTCTATTTAGTGGTAATTTACCTGTTATTGCATACTTTTTCTTTCATGCTTATGTTTGTTAATTTTGTTGATAGACAAATGCGGTAGAAGGTATTTATGCACTATTTCTCCCTACTTATATTCATGTTTTGCACTGCTTAATATATTAAAAATTAAATTTAGCTTGAGAAAATTTTTAAAAGCTTAACTTTATTTGTCCGCAATAAAATAAACTTAAATTGTTATGTTTTAAAAGGAATTAAAGTATGTGGTGTCAATTTGAAATTATTGTCATTTTAAGATAGGAAAAACATAATATCTTTATTTTAAATTCTATGTAAATGAAGCTATGCTAGTGTAAGGTTAACTTGTAGTTAACATGTAGAAAAATGGTTTCACTATTTATTTTTACAAAGTTTTATATAATTGTTTAACTAGGTATCCTTAGATATATACTTAATAAGAATTAAGTTTCTATTCAAGTCATAGTTTCAACTATTACATAGTAAAGTGAAGGAGTGTGGTAGGCATCACTATAGAGAATTGATTGTGAAATTCAAAATCATTAAGGGTCTATCCGGATAGAGTATACCCCTAAAAGTAATGCTAAAGATTAAAAGAAAAATATTTAGTGGGGAGAAGCGTGAGAAGAAGTCTAATCAAAAATTGGTTTCACTATATTCTTTTTAAAGTTGAAGCATTATCACATTTTTAAGCTTTTGTACAAAAAAAGTGTATTTGTAATTATTTTTAAACTGTAATGCTTAAATTCTATTTTATCACCATTTAAGTTACTTTAGTTAACATTTATTAACTGCTTTGTGAATTAAATAGAAAATCAAGGTTTCCTAGTTAGATGAAAGGTTAACTTTTACCTTAGGGCTAGACTTGTTTGCTAGAGTTAATTTAAATTTATACTATGAGTTTTATTGATGTAAAGTTGTTGATAAGTTTAATTAAACCCATTTCTTCACATTAATATTTTTTTTTTAAATTCTAATGTTAGTTGAGGATAAGTAACATTCATGTTTGGGGGATTTTGATGTGTAAGAAAGCATGCTTAATTTCATTTATATTTTGCACATTTTTATGAATGAAATTGAACTTCAAAGAAGGGTATTCTTATGTTTTTTCTTGTAGATATAACAGGTGGTAGAAGTGAAACGAAGTGGAGAAGAGATTTAGCAAAGAGGTATGGAGCAACTANTATAATTTTAATTAAACCCATTTCTTCACATTAATATTTTTTTTTTAATTCTAATGTTAGTTGAGGATAAGTAACATTCATGTTTGGGGGATTTTGATGTGTAAAAAAGCAAGCTTAATTTCATTTATATTTTGCACATTTTTATGAATGAAATTGAACTTTAAAGAAGGGTATTCTTATGTTTTTTTTTGTAGATATAACAGGTGGTAGAAGTGAAACGAAGTGGAGAAGAGATTTAGCAAAGAGGTATGGAGCAACTAGAGATCCAAGAGACTAACACATTGGCTCCAGCCATTGGGCACCAAGGTGCTCCTAACAAGTGCCTTGGTGCCACTTACTTGGGTGCCTAGACGTTAGTATACAACCAAGCAAATAGAGAGGCTAACGCCTAAGTGCCGATTTAGTTGGGCCTAGATGCCAGTAACTGTTAGGCAGTTTCTTAGCAGTTCCTTTGCACGGCGTGGGGAGTTATTTAACATATTAAAAGGAGTTCTTTAGGGAAGAAAAAAGAAAGTTTTTTCGTGGACAAGAAGGAAATAAAAGTAGGGTTGTTGTAGGGGAGAGTTAGGATTTTACTTAGAGAGTTTGGTGAGATTTGAGAGGTGTACTATTAGGAGAATATTCAGCACAACAACAAGTGTCTATAAGATCCTAGGGGATCATTCTCAGAGCATTGCAAAGAGGGAGAAGTTAAATATTGTGCATTTCTCTTATTATACCTTTGTAAACACAATTACCTAGTGGATTTGCTTTGTGTTAAAGATGCTTTGTAGTGTTTTCTCCATGCTTTGTAAGTAGTTTTTTCACCTTTCTCTTGTAATGATTATGCGAGTTGTGTAGGAATAGTAGAATGCTTTTAAAATTGGTTTTCAATCTTTAATGTGATGAGTATTCTTTAAAACTTCATTTAAATTTAATTATGGCCAAGTTATTAGTTAAAATATGTTGTGATCTATAATGACTCAGAAGAGCTATTAATGGATGATTAGAATTTTCATGTTAAACAATAGGATATAAAACAAAAGTAAAATATAGGAAGATGCAAATATAAAGAGAAATAATCTTTGATGAGTTCAAATTGGGGTTTAAAAAATTAAAACCAGTTTAACCAAACTTCTTCATGCACTTAGAAGAGAGTAAAGAAGAGAATTGATCATATTTGTCATTAGTCACAGTTATAATTTAAAGTATTCATTTTCCTACACTACATATATAATTTCAAGGGAGGGTAGTTTTATATCTTGACTGTCACTGATTCAAATATATTTAGTAGGATTTTCGTAATAGTAAACCCTTAAGAGTAGTTTGTAATTTTGTAGAACTAATTAACACAACTTAAAACCAATTTTACTTACAGACTAAGATTAATTTTAGTAGGCTAGAACTTCTCTCAAGTTTAAATAAGGGTGATTATGGTAGATTGATTATCGAAGATGGCGAATTTCATACCCTGCCAACAAAGACTGGATACCTCACATGTTGCAGACTTGTATTTAAGGGAGATTGTAAGAATGCATGGGATATATAGGACCATTACTTCAGACTGAGATGTCAAGTTTCTGAGTCACTTCTGGAACACTCTGTTGGGGAAAATTAGACACCAAGCTTCATTTCAATTCCACAGCTAATCCACTGACGGATGGTCAAACGGAGGTAGTGAACAGGAAGGAGCATGGAAATCTGCTGAGTTGCTTTGTTTAGAAGTACATTGAGCAGTGGGGTCTGATCCTAACTCGGGTCGAGTTTGCTTATAATAGATTTGTGAGTCACACTATGGGACACATCCCATTCGAGATTGTTTGCTCACTTCACTTGAATTGGTACCCCTCCCATCGACATGAAAAATTAGCAAGGATGCTAAGGAACAAATGCACGAGACTCTGAAACTCCATGAGGATGTTGGGAAGGAAATCGCTAAACAAAACCTCAAGAACCAAATATAGGCAAACAAGTCCAAAATGAAGGTGATGTTTCAAGAAAGGGACCTAGTATGGATCAAGTTGAAGAAATAAAGATTCTCAGTGGGAGCATTCTGAAAATTCAAGTCCTACGTTGTGGAAGCTAAATTACAGCTGCAGAATACTCCTAGTGGGATCGATATTCCAAACTCAAAATACAATATTACTAATATGATATGTACACTTGTGCGAAACCCCTGTACTTAGAATTAGGGTGTGTCAAGATTTTAGCACTGTTGTAGGGTGTGTTATGCAACACCAAGGTAGAGGAGGCACAACAACCAATCAAGGAATCAAGGCACTTTAGAAGGATAGTGTGACTTTCCCTCCCTTTTTTAGACCAATTTATTGACTTAAAGTCATGAGAAGGGCCTCAAATTTGAGAAAAAAGCAACCCAACTGTAGGACCTGGGCCAACCCTTGATCCGCCTAACATGGTTGAGTGTCACTTAATCCCTCATGATTCATGGATTTGCGACCCAGATTGTGACTTAAATCCAAGTGCAGTGCAACAGATGGTGCAATCCATGACTTGAATCATTGTCCTGGCTCGCACTTCAATAGTCCAATCTAATCTCGTATCCCTATCCCTACCCATCTCAATGGTCCATGCAACCACCCATGACACATGGTCGACCCAACCCCATGGTCCATGTAACTACGTATTGTCCACAATCTGTGACCCAACCTAGCCGGTCTATCATCACATCTCTTGCTATGACTAGCCAATCAGTAACCGACTCTTAACTCACCATGATCTGGTTGATTTTGTATGAACGTGTCATCCCCATCTCTTGCCTCAGCCTAACAATCCAATCATTGACCTCATCGACCCGATGTGACCTAGTTGACCCGAACGCAACTCGGGCTTGCACCATTCACTGATCCGATAGACCTACAAATGAGTTGTGACTCGAGGTCATGCCTCCTATGCATCTCATATGCGTTCAGCAGCTGTTGTCATCACATGAAGATATATTTTTGTGACCACTAAACATTCAAAATTCAAAATCAAGAACATCCAAGGCCCTGATTCTAGCAAATTTACAGTCAACGTACCCTCTCGACATAGCAAACTCGATGAGACAAAAATTGGTCCAATCCAAGTCCAACCAAGCCCGAATTAAGGCAATGAAGCACATTTGGAGGCTTTAGGTGGTTAGTTGGAGGGTGAAATGAATTTAAAATTTGACATAACTATAGTCATATTGAACTTCTAGATGAAAGGAATCCAACCAGCCTAAGCATCCTTAATTTTAAACTCATTAATGCCCAAAATCTATTAAAAAAATCTCCAAAGAGAATCAGCAAGGGCTGTTGAATTGGGTTCTTATGGGAGTTATTCGTCGAATGACCACAATNGTTAGTATACAACCAAGCAAATAGAGAGGCTAGCGCCTAAGCGCCAATTTAGTGGGGCCTAGATGCCAGTAACTGATAGGCAGTTTCTTAACAGCTCCTTTGCACGGCGTGGGGAGTTATTTAACATATTAAAAGGAGTTCTTTAGGGAAGAAAAAATAAAGTTTTTTCGTGGGCAAGAAGGAAATAAAAGTAGGGTTGTTGTAGGGGAGAATTAGGATTTTACTTAGAGAGTTTGGTGAGATTTGAGAGGTGTACTGTTAGGAGAATATTCAGCACAACAACAAGTGTCTAGAAGATCCTAGGGGAGCATTCTCAGAGCATCGCAAAGAGGGAGAAGTTAAATATTGTGCATTTCTCTTATTATACCTTTGTAAACACAATTACCTAGTGGATTTGCTTTGTGTTAAAGATGCTTTCTAGTGTTTTCTCCATGCTTTGTAAGTAGTCTTTTCACCTTTCTCTTGTAATGATTATGAGAGTTGTGTAGGAATAGTAGAATGCTTTTAAAATTGATTTTAAATCTTTAATGTGATGAGTATTCTTTAAAACTTCATTTAAATTTAATTATGGTCAAGTTATTAGTTAAAATATGTTGTGATCTATAATGACTCAGAAGAGCTATTAATGAATGATTAGAATTTTCATGTTAAACTATAGGATATAAAACAAAAGTAAAATATAGGAAGATGCAAATAGATAGAGAAATAATCTTTGATGAGTTCAAATTGGGGTTTAAAAAATTAAAACCAGTTTAACCAAACTTCTTCATGCACTCAGAAGAGAGTAAAGAAGAGAATTGATCATATTTGTCATTAGTCACAGTTACAATTTAAAGTATTCATTTTCATACACTACATATATAATTTCAAGGGAGGGTAGTTTTATATCTTGACTGTCACTGATTCAAATATATTTAGTAGGATTTTCGTAATAGTAAACCCTTAAGAGTAGTTTGTAATTTTTTAGAACTAATTAGCACAACTTAAAACCAATTTTACTTACAGACTAAGATTAATTTTAGTAGGCTAGAACTTCTCTTAAGTTTAAATAAGGGTGATTATGGTAGATTGATTATCGAAGATGGCGAATTTCATACCTTGCCAACAAAGATTGGATACCTCACATGTTGCAGACTTGTATTTAAGGGAGATTGTAAGACTGCATGGGATATATAGGACCATTACTTCAGACTGAGATGTCAAGTTTCTGAGTCACTTCTGGAACACTCTGTTGGGGAAAATTAGACACCAAGCTTCATTTCAATTCCACAACTAATCCATTAACATATGGTCAAACGAAGGTAGTGAACAGAAAGGAGCATGGAAATCTGCTGAGTTGCTTTGTTTAGAAGTACATTGAGCAGTGGGGTCTGTTCCTAACTCAGGTTGAGTTTGCTTATAATAGATTCGTGAGTCACACTATGGGACACATCCCATTCGAGATTGTTTGCTCACTTCACTTGAATTGGTACCCCTCCCTTCAGCATGAAAAATTAGCAAGGATGCTAAGGAACAAATGCACGAGACTCTGAAATTCCATGAGGATGTTGGGAAGGAAATCACTAAACAAAACCTCAAGAACTAAACATAGGCAAACAAGTCCAAAATGAAGGTGATGTTTCAAGAAAGGGACCTAGTATGGATCAAGTTGAAGAAAGAAAGATTCTCAGTGGGAGCATTCTGAAAATTCAAGTCCTACGTTGTGGAAGCTAAATTATAGCTGCAGAATACTCCTAGTGGGATCGATATTCCAAACTAAAAATACAATATTACTAATATGATATGTACACTTGTGTGAAACCCCTGTACTTAGAATTAGGGTGTGTCAAGATTTTAGCACTGTTGTAGGGTGTGTTATGCAACACCAAGGCAGAGGAGGCACAACAACCAATCAAGGGAATCAAGGCACTTTAGAAGGATAGTGTGACTTTCCGTCCCTTTTTTAGACCAATTTATTGACTCAAAGTCATGAGAAGGGCCTCAAATTTGAGAAAAAAAGCAAACCAACTATAGGACCTTGGCCAACCCTTGATTCGCCTAACATGGTTGAGCGTCACTTAATCCCTCATGATCCATGGATTTGCGACCCAGATTGTGACTTAAATCCACATGCAGTGCAACAGATGGTGCAATCCATGACTTGAATCATTGTCCTGGCTCGCATTTCAATAGTCCAATTTAATATCGTATCCTTATCCCTACCCATCTCAATGGTCCATGCAACCACCCATGACACATGGTCGGCCCAACCCCATGGTCCATGTAACTACGGATTGTCCACAATCTGTGACCCAACCTAGCCGGTCTATCATCACATCTCTTGCTATGACTAGCCAATCAGTAACCGACTCTTAACTCACCATGATCTGGTTGATTTTGTATGAACGTGTCATCCCCATCTCTTGCCTCAGCCTAACAATCCAATCATTGACCTCGTCGGCCCGATGTGACCTAGTTGGCCCGAACGCAATTCGGGCTTGCACCATTCACTGATCCGGTAGACCTACAAATGAGTTGTGACTTGAGGTCATGCCTCCTATGCATCTCTTATGCGTTCAACAGTTGTTGTCATCACATGAAGATAGACACTGCTATCCGCCATAGTTCGTTATCATGGTCCGCCATCAGCCAACTCCAAATCTTTCAATATTTTTAGGATTCTAAATTTTATTTTCATTATTTTATTTATTTTCAGTTGATACAAGTGAAATCACCTGAAAAATAGGGAGGTAACTAATGTGTCATTAATAAATTTGTATCATCTTGCACGGATTAAAATATATTTTTGTGACCACTAAACATTCAAAATTCAAAATCAAGAACATCCAAGGCCCTGATTCTAGCAAATTACAGTCAACGTACCCTCTCGACATAGAAAACTCGATGAGAAAAAAATTGGTCCAATCCAAGTCCAACCAAGCCCGAATTAAGGCATTGAAGCACATTTGGAGGCTTTAGGTAGTTAGTTGGAGGGTGAAATGAATTTAAA
This sequence comes from Phalaenopsis hybrid cultivar, assembly GCA_002079205.1. Classification (NCBI taxonomy): domain Eukaryota; kingdom Viridiplantae; phylum Streptophyta; class Magnoliopsida; order Asparagales; family Orchidaceae; genus Phalaenopsis; species Phalaenopsis hybrid cultivar. The sequence goes on from JXCR01068102.1 coordinate 19,220, forward strand.
ATTTGACATAACTATAGTCATATTAAACTTCTAGATGAAAGGAATCCAACGAGCCTAAGCATCCTTAATTTTAAACTCTTTAATGCCCAAAATCTATTAAAAATAATCTCCAAAGAGAATCAGCAAGGGCTGTTGAATTGGGTTCTTATGGGAGTTATTCGTCGAATGACCACAATGCCCCTCCCTTGGAGCATATAAATAAACCTAATCTCTTTATTTGAGGGGGAAAATAGAGAAGAAATGAGTCTAATGAGTTTTGTTTTAGACTAAAAACTTGATAATTACTTCTGATGCCCTTCGTANGTAGAGAAGAAATGAGTCTAATGAGTTTTGTTTTAGACTAAAAACCTGATAATTACTTCTGATGCCCTTCGTAGCATTCGACCACCATCAAATACCGCCAACCACCACCCTTCGGCTACCGTCAATCACCATCGCCTGCCCCCTCTATTGAGTAATGAAGTAACATGTTTAGTAACAAAAGACAATTAAATAACAGTCAAATGCCGCAAAATAACGTACATCAAACACTGTATTAAAGAGTTGGTAATAAGTCTCCGTGACAACTGTTATTGTGCGACTACGAAGGCGGTGGTGATTAAGNGAGTAACAAAAGACAATTAAATAACAGTCAAATGCCGCAAAATAACATACATCAAACATTGTATTAAAGAGTTGGTAATAAGTCTCCGTGACAACTGTTATTGTGCGACTACGAAGGCGGTGGTGATTAAGGCAGCTATTAAGGAGTTTTGTTCGACATACGATGTATGTATAAATATTATTTTTGATATAACATTTTAACTTTTTTCTCAGTTACAGAATAAAAGTTTATCTTTGCACTTGCAAATTTATAGATTATTATTTTGAATGCTATAAGCCCCGTGACTTTTTCTTACTTTTCGGATTATCCAAGAAATTATGTCTTTTCCTATAATTTTCTCTTTATTTATGTGTGCTAGATTTCGTATAACACTAAGATGTTAAATTATTATTTTACACTTGTAAAATTTTTAATGTACAATAATTATTATTAGAAAATATGTGTTGTACTTACATACCACCCAATTCTTATTTATCCTTAATTATGCTTAGTATTTATTTTTAACATTTATATTAATAACAAAAATAATATTATTTTAATTTTAAAAAGCTAAAATATATATTTTCATATATAAATATGGCATTGTATATATATATATATATAAATGACCTGAGACTATTATAGGAGTCTGGACCATCCTGGATGCCCCTAACAATTCGAGTATTGCACCCTCCACCAGAGAGAATCAAACCCCAGACCATATGGGACATACAACACACAAGCAGATGCTCCACCAACTGTTTTGAGTACGTATATGTGTGTGTTTGTTTATGCAATAAAAAACTTTCTATATGCTTTCTATATGCTGATTATATATATATATATATATATATATATATATATATATATATATATATATATATATATNTTATCTATAAGCTAATATTTCCTTCCTTATGTTTGCTATTGTAGGTATATGAACACAAGAACGTTCAATTGTAGATGTCCTTCCACAGTGAGGGGAGCACTCAATATTGTTAGACACACTATACCTGAGGAGACTATGAATTTCTTAAGAGAAATAAATGTCAGTAAGTTTTTCAACATGTCTACTTATCCCCAAGATAATGTGTTGACTCTGCATATCATGTGATTTTGGAATAATGAAAAAAA
>JXCR01068102.1:32228-51684 GCA_002079205.1 Phalaenopsis hybrid cultivar
GGTACTTACACTTGTTAGGGGTGTACCAACGTAAAGTAATAATGTCAATTGTGGTATGTTCATATGCAAATTCATGGAAATTTTGGTGTTGGCACAAGCACAAGAGACTGGTTGGACACTATAACTAAACTGGCAGGAAGACATGGTGAGATTTAGAACAAAATTTGCCTACACCTTATGTATGTGATCCAAGAATAAAACTGAATAAAAATGTACAATTTTGTAGTAAATTAATATTTGCGCTATCAAAGAATACCATGTATAGATTACTTCATGTTCTTTGTATTCTCTTTCGAAAGTAAAAATGTATTTTGAAAATGTATTGTATGTTTTCAAATTTATAACTATTTTAATATATTATTTACTATGTTAAGAAGTAACTATTTTAATTACAATGTTAATATATGATTTACTTTATGTTAAGAATTTGCCTACGCCTTATGTATGTGGTCCAAAAATAAAACTGATTAAAAATGTACAATTCTGTAGTAAATTAATATTTGCGCTATCAAAGAATCCCATGTATAGATTACTTCATGTTCTTTGTTTTCTCTTTCAAATGCAAAAATGTATTGTATGTTTTCAAATTTATAACTGTTTTAATATATGATTTACTATGTTAAGAAGTAACTATTTTAATTACAATATTAATATATGATTTACTTTATAACTATTGTAGTAAATGTATTTTAATACACGATTTACTAAGTTATGAAATAACTATATTACGGTATAACACTTTTATTTTAAAAAATATCAGGTTATAATGTCATATAACACGATAAATTTAAAAATAATGTATCAATACTGCATATAACACTTGATTTTTGATAAATAACAACTCAATCTTGCGGTATAACACTTAAATTTTGTAAATAACGTGTCAATAATTTATTATAACACTTGTATTTTGGAAATAATGCGACAATCTAGCCATATAACACAATGATTTTAAAAATAACACGTTTAAATTAAACTATAACACATTAATTTCGATAAATAATGCATGTTTGGTTATACAACGGCGGTATAACCATGTGTTATAGTGTGGGACCGTGATATAACTCATGGGGAATATTCTCCATGTGTTATATTGTGGGGTGGTAGTGTTATAGGGCGGTGATATAACGTGCCTGGAGCGTTTCTGGGCGGTTGTAACATGTTATGAAGCTATTTTAGCCTCATTTTCATAAAAATCGAGGTGTTATAGTTTTATTATTTAGTTTTTAAATTAATAAATCTTATTTAGCTAATATATTTAACTAATAATATATACATATCATAATTTTATGGGTGTTTATAAGTGTTTTTTTGTATTGTTGTTGTGTTATTGTAGTATTTTGAGGTCTTATTGAGGTGAGTACCAGTGTTAAATATGTAGTATTGAAAAAGAAACATTAAATTACCAATCATAGCACTGAAGCATTTATAGAAGCATTTCCCTAAACAACTAAACACCAATAAGTCATTGAATTAAATGAATCACCGAAAAATTTCATAGAATGATTACATTAAACTATCATCGAAATTAACGAATCATATGAAAATTTCATAACTGTTGTTGAATTACATTAATAAAATAATATTATAAATATAGATCACATATTGAATCCATCAACAATCTTGTATATCCTTGTGTTGGTTGAGATAAATCATATTCTTGCAATAATGAAGAAATTAAAAGTGGAATAAAAATCAAATGATAATGCCACTAAATTACCTGATTGAGAAAATCTGGCATTTCAATTAAATTTGCCTCATAATGAATATCGGGATATTGGCTTGCTGATGATTCTTGCTCTTTTCCTACATGCAGTGGTTTAAGTTAGAGAAAATCAATAATGGATAGATTAAAATAGCGCATCTTAATGAAATATTTACTTTTTGGTCTCTATTTTCTCTCAATACCCTTTCAACATAAATGTAGAAGCTCCTTTCGACCTCATCTTTGATGGGTCATTCAAATTGAATTGGGTAGGTTTTCTAGCTAGTGCGTCATCAAGATCTCCGGACAGATGTTTAAATGATTCCCACATAATATGTTCGGTTGTTTCATTTCCTTTTGCTTTATTAATGAGTTAGTATGCAAATTTGTGGGCGTGTGAGCAAAATAGTATTNTTAGCTAGTGCGTCATCAAGATCTCCGGACAGATGTTTAAATGATTCCCACATAATTTGTTCAGTTGTTTCATTTCCTTTTGCTTTATTAATGAGTTAGTATGCAAATTTGTGGGCGTGTGAGCAAAATAGTATTCCATTTGGAGAATCAGTGTTCATCTGGGATTCCTTCATATTTTAGTAACCAAAATTGTTATACATGTTCCTTTTAGCCTGAGCAAACCATCACATTAACAAATATTTTTTGGGAATTTGCTTTATTTGTGCCGCATTAAGCACATAAAGAGAAAGAACATAATATCTCCATAATTACAAATTTTTTGCAACTGCAAGTGACATCAGAATTGACTTTGTCAAATTTCACAATCCAGTACTTATCTGTCCATTGAGTATCTAAATTCCTTACTTAATATTCTGAGTCACTATTTGGAAGCATTCAGATGTAAGTCCACATAGCCCAGCAATAGCTCTTGCTAGAACTTTGAGTACAGCTTTCTTGAATAAAATGTGACAGCTTGCCTCAAGATTGAGTTGTCTTTAACCACAGGCGTAATGACCGATTAATCACTTTTGAAATTTCATTATATTTTTTAGACCAACAAAACAATCAACGAGAGAACTAGCGGGTTTCGCAACGCTGTGAAAAATATTATTGGTTGACTAGTTCCTTTGTGTAGACAATATTCCTATTCCAAATATTTCTTTACTGAATGCTGTCAATCATTTATGTCCGATCTTATACATATCATTTAACCACATTTAGATGTGTAGGTTCCCTTTCTCAATCATTGTGGCCCATGTTTCTTCGAAATCCTCTTCGGAATCACACTTGCTCATGCATTTGTAGAAGAGATATCCCCCACTTTTGACACCAACAACTCAATTAACTTTTGAAAGAAATTTCTTGTATATACATCATTGGCATAATCTGTCGTGTTTGTTGAAGACAAACTTCAATGACTCGCGCCATCGTTTGATCTTAATTAGTGAAAATTATAATTGGATGCTTGTCACTCATTATTCAGATAAATGCTTTGAATAACCAAATGAAGGAATCAATGGTCTCATCAGACAAAAAAAACCACTCCAAAAAGGATGTTTTGCCAATGGTGGTTCACCCCCACGAAGGGAGCGCAACATAAATTGTACTTATTTAATCTAAAGCTTGTATCAAATATTATCACATCCCCAAATCAATCATAATCAGGAATGGATAATGTCGCTCCAAATAAAGCTTCTGAGTCTTCCACACTCATCGGTTTTAAAATCTCAGGCAAACACGGTATCCTTAGTCTGTCCCTCCATAAACAACTGAATTAGGGAACTGACATCTCCTTGTTCAATTTTTTACCTTCTATCTCTTTGAATAAAATTGTATGCATCTCTATTCGTACATTCAAGGTTCTCCACCCCCCAACCTCTGTGGCCATAAAGTTATATGCATCTGTTGCTCGAATCTATGATCTTGTCATTGATCTCAGAAAATCTGTATTTAACTCATTTATTTTTCTACTGGAATGCAGAAAATGGTTATCACCACTTTCAGCAAGAGGATTGTTATGACTTTCAATGAATTTCTTAACTGTCCAGTTTCCTTTAACATCAATGGCATATCTAATCATGGCTTAACATCCAATCCTCGTGTCAATTTTTCTGAACTTTACAGTATCTGTCGGGTTTGACTCCTTTTGGCCAGCCTTTCCGCAAATAAAATCTTTGGTTTTAATCTTCTTAGAGTTTGGCCAATAGCTACTATGATCCTTTCTAACAGAAAATCCTACATGATGAGCATAGACACGGTTGCTTTCATAAGCTTCTTGTTCAATGTGGACAACAGTGCGAAGAAACATCTCTACGATTGGATCATTGTACATATTTCTACACTGCACATTACCACACCAATTTAATAATGGTCAGATAGATATAACACAACAATAATATAACAATAATACATCAATAATACAAAAATAACACAACAATAACACGTCAATAATACAACAATAATACGACAATAATACAACTACAATATAGCAATATTACTATATAAACACAACAATAACACCACTACAACAATACAATCCCTAGAAACTAAACCTTAACAATAATATCACAATAACAATAGAAAACTAAACAAAAACATCACATAATACCTCAACAATGCGAGAATAACACATCTGTAATACACCAATAATACAATTAAAACACCACTAAAAAACACCAAATTTCTAAATATTTCACACCATTAAAACAATATAATCCTTAGACACTATACCACAACAATAATACGACAATAACATTGGAAAACTAAACAATAATATCACATAATACCTCAAAAAGACAAAAATAACAGTTAATAGTACAACAATAATATAATTATAACACTACTAAAACAATACAAATTTTTAAACAATCACACCACCAAAACAATAAAATCACAATACCCTATATCATAACAATAAAACCATAATACCACTTAAAAACTAAACAATAACATTACATAACACAATAATAACACGAAAATAATACAACATTAATACGACAATAATAAAACAATAACACAAGTAAGACAATGCAATCCACCAATCCTAAACCATAACACCAAAATACTAAATCATGAACCCTAAAAACACCTAACAAAAATCAGTTGAACCAACATAACACAAAAATTCAAAACTCAAATCAAAATAAAACTAAAGTAAACTTACTTCTAATTGAAGCTGGCTGTCATTATTTTTGGATTCCATGAACAATATTTCTTCGTCTACAGAGAAATCGATCGCACCAGCTCGGAACTCTGCGCAAAGAAAACCTAAAGCGACAAAATGCATTTTTTTGGACTGGTGGCATCTAAAAAATGTGACAAAAGACTTTTGGCAGGATTAGCATCAGACTTTCTAGCTTATTCGATTAAAATTGTGTTTCATTCGGGCTGATTCGCGCCTTCGTAATGCATTTATTTTGCATTCTCTTTCTGATGGGCCCCAAGATTCCACGTGGTGAACGTTAATCGGACTTCACTGGCTAGTCTGTGCGAAGTTCGAACGTAATAAGTGCTCCTCAACCAATCCTCTTATCTTTAGAGGGTACGATATTGGCTTTCTGGGCTCTTCTTGCCACAATCTTGTCTTAGGGATCATTCATGATGATTGATCATGAATTGCACATAGTTCACTGATCCGTGTAACGGTGACATACATGTTAATCTTGTATAATTATATATCCATCCAATAATCTATGAATTATGAGTCTGAATTATTAGTCCACGAGGAGCTCATTAATTTTTAAATAAGATAAAATANTCCCCCAACCTCTGTGGCCATAAAGTTATATGCATATGTTGCTCGAATCTATGATCTTGTCATTGATCTCAGAAAATCTGTATTTAACTCATTATTTTTCTACTAGAATGCAGAAAATGGTTATCACCACTTTCAGCAAGAGGATTGTTATGACTTTCAATGAATTTCTTAGCTGTCCAGTTTCCTTTAACATCAATGGCATATCTAATCATGGCTTGACATCCAATCCTCGTGTCAGTTTTTCTAAACTTTACAGTATCTGTCGGGTTTGACTCCTTTTGGCCAGCCTTTCCGTAAATAAAATCATTGGTTTTAATCTTCTTAGAGTTTGGCCAATAGCTACTATGATCCTTTCTAACAAGAAATCCTACATGATGAGCATAGACACGGTAGCTTTCATAAGCTTCTTGTTCAATGTGGACAACAGTGCGAAGAAACTTCTCTACGATTGGATCATTGTACATATTTCTACACTGCACAACACCACACCAATTTAATAATAGTCAGATAGATATAACACAACAATAATATAACAATAATACATCAATAGTACAAAAATAACACAACAATAACACGTCAATAATACAACAATATTACGACAATAATACAACTATAGTATAGCAATATTACTATATAAACACAACAATAACACCACTACAACAATACAATCCCTAGAAACTAAATCTTAACAATAATATCACAATAACAATAGAAAACTAAACAAAAACATCACATAATACCTCAATAATGCGAGAATAACACATCGGTAATACACCAATAATACAATTAAAACACCACTAAAAAACACCAAATTTCTAAATATTTCACACTATTAAAAAAATATAATCCTTAGACACTAAACCACAACAATAATACGACAATAACAATGGAAAACTAAACAATAATATCACATAATACCTCAAAAAGACAAAAATAACAGTTAATAGTACAACAATAATATAATTATAACACTACTAAAACAATACAAATTTTTAAACAATCACACCACCAAAACAATAAAATCACAATACCCTATATCATAACAATAAAACCATAATACCACTTAAAAACTAAACAATAACATTACATAACACAATGATAACACGAAAATAATACAACATTAATATGACAATAATAAAACAATAACACAAGTAAGACAAGACAATCCACCAATCCTAAACCATAACACCAAAATACTAAATCATGAACCCTAAAAACACCTAACAAAAATCAGTTGAACCAACATAACACAAAAATTCAAAACTCAAATCAAAATAAAACTAAAGTAAACTTTCTTCTAATTGAAGCTGGTTGTCATTATTTTCGGATTCCATGACCAATATTTCTTTGTCCACAGAGAAATCGATCGCACCAGATTGGAACTCTGCACAAAGAAAACCTAAAGCGACAAAATGCATTTTTTTGGACTGATGGCATCTAAAAAATGCGACAAAAGACTTTTGGCAGGATTAGCATCAGACTTTCTAGCTTATTCGACTGAAATTGTGTTTCATTCGGGCCAATTCGCGCCTTCGTAATTCATTTATTTTGCATTCTCTTTCTGATGGGCCCCAAGATTCCACGTGGTGAACGTTAATCGGACTTCACTGGCTAGTCTGTGTGCAAAGTTCAAACGTAATAAGTGCTCCTCAACCAATCCTCTTATCTTTAGAGGGTACAATATTGGCTTTTTGGGCTCTCCTTGCCACAATCTTGTCTTAGTGATCATTCATGATGATTGATCCTGAATTGCACATAGTTCACTGATCCGTATAACGGTGACATACATGTTAATCTTGTAAAATTATGTATCCATCAAATAATCTATGAATTATGAGTCTGAATTATTAGTCCACGAGGAGCTCATTAATTTTTAAATAAGATAAAATACTAATTTACTCACCATAGGTTTAGTTATAAATGATGAAAGTTTTTGAAAGTGTCTAAATCCTATATTTACACAAGTAAAGTTTATCAATCTCTTATCATCTTGCATGAATATCAAGATATTTTTTGAACAAAAAATATTTCAAACTCAAATTAAAAAATATCTAGGGCTCCAATCTCGGCAAATTTATAGTCAAATCATCTGTCTCGATAAAACAAACCCAATAATACAAAAATTGGTTCAATCCAAGTCCAATCAAGTTTAGATCAAGCCATTAAAGCTGATTTGANTTTGCATGAATATCGAGATATTTTTTGAACAAAAAATATTTCAAACTCAAATTAAAAAATATCTAGGGCTCAAATCTCAGCAAATTTATAGTCAAATCGTCTGTCTCGATAAAACGAACCCAATAATACAAAAATTGGTTCAATCCAAGTCCAATCAAGTTTAGATCAAGCCATTAAAGCTGATTTGAAGGCTTCAAATCATTTATTAATTGACAAGAAAATTCTAAGTTTGACAAATATATAGTCAAATTCAGCATCTCAATGAAAGGAATCCAACGAGTTACCTCCTCTAATTTCCTACCACTCCTTAGTATAATATATTTGCATTGCTCTTTTTCTCTCTTTAAGATTCACTTTGGTGTTACTTAGTTATGTCCCTTAAGATCTGTTATATAATGAGTTTATTGTATGGCCTAATTAATTCTCAATATTTCTAGTAGTTGTAGCTTGAGGTTGTATTTAATTTTTCAATTATAACACTAATTCTTCAAAAGATAATTTCTTTTCCATATACTGATTGCTCAAGGTGAATCCAGATAAGTAGGTCTTATGTTAAATTTTTTTCATTTGTTATTACAGTTACCCAAAGGGTAATGTTCGTTACTACATCATTGTTGTTTTATACGTTTTGACTATTATTATTCCAATTAAAATTTTGATGATTGCTTCAACTAGGATTGCAGTTATTAGGGGTTTTTGGGTCTATTATTAATATCATTTAAGGACTTTATATCCATAACACGAGGAACAATTAACTATTCATAAGCATTTTACTCGATTACTAAGGACTCTAATATAAAATTCAAGCCTAAATTACCTAACTTCGTAGAAATTACAGCTACTTGTGCATCAATAAGAATAACACATCTTGTTCATGAATGTTAGGTACTCTTCTAGTGTTCATTTTTTTCTGAAGGCCATCAAATTTTCATAGCTATCTCCTCAATGAATGTATAGGTCTCATTAGAAGATTTTGACATTAAAGACCCTCAATTGTAGCATCTATAATAGATCTTAAGGCCCGATATAACTTTTTTATATAATCAACCAATTAGGTAGGGCAAAGTGTGGACATTTTCTAAATAGCTTATTAAATATTTCTCAAGCTTTATATATGGACTCACTATCCATCTGGGTGAAAGAGGTAATATTATTCCTAAGCTTTGCAGTTTTAGAAGGTGAAAAATATTTAGCTAAGAAATTTTGGAACAAGTTATTCCAAGTGATTATGGATCCTGGTCCAAATGAGGTTAGCCACATTTTAGTCTTGTCTCTAAGTGAAAATGGGATTAACCTAAGCCTCACAACATTGTTTGAGACAACATTATACCCAAAGGTCGCACATAATTTCAAAAAATTGGGCAAGTATAAATTCGGGCTTGAATTAGTCAACCTCCAAATTAATTGTTTTTTACCTTCTGAATTATGGTAGGTTTAAGTTCAAAGGTGTTAGCTTCTAATATAGGGCCATGAATACTCTAGCGAATCTTATCTAACACATGAATTGAAAAGTCCCTAAGTGGTATAGACTGGTCATTTTTTCCAGTGTTATTTTCATTATTCCTTCATTTTTTTAGTTATGTAAGTTTCCTAATTTTTTTAACAGACTTTTTTTTATTTTAAGGTAAAATGATATTAGTTTAACAGATCTAACCCTTTGTATACAAATTAGGGTTTACTAGTAACTACACAACAAGACACAAAAATAAATAAGAATACAAATAACATGATTAAAATAAAGAAAAATAAAATGAATAAAATGCAAAAAATGAATAAAATAAAAGCCATAATATTTTTAGATATTTATAACTTTTAAAAATAGTACAACAAAATGTAACCATTTGTTATTTTTTTGTGGATTACCACAAAGTTTAGGAGAACTTCTACCTAAGCAGTCAGACATGACATTTAAAGGATAATATATTATCTTAAATGACAAAAATATTAACTTTGAATAAGACTAATTGCACGGATGAGGGATAATATAGTAGCTCGTGAGTCGACTCATTTACACCTCAAATGGGGGCAATTTTGACAAATATATCATTATGCTATGTGGGTCGCCTTTTGGAATATTATCGGTTGCTTTAAAAATAATTCAATTTAATATATATATATATATATATATATATATATATATATTAAAAAATATTATTTTGTTTTAAAGAAATGAGAACGAATAGATCTCATCTATCTAATAGTTTAGATAGTTGAGCCTATACCACTAATTATATACCTCGAAAGATGAGTTATCACTTATTAGTAGACTTAACCATGTAAACAACGAAATTTATGACTCTATTTTGTTCTGCGGAATTTACGAAAAAAAATTCTCCTATCTAATATAAAGACTGGATAGATTTTAGAATATATGGGTTATTAATTCTCCTATAGAGACAAGCCCCTATAGTTAATTACATCTTAGGCAACCAAATACACCAAAGAAAGCTCTTGATTAAGATCAGGGGTTTCGTCCTCAAGAATTCAATGTTTAGTATTCACGATTGTTTACAAGAAATTCAAATGAGAATGACTCAATGTGAAACAGTTACTTTGGGAATCCAAAGGAGCGTGAAGTAGGGGATGTCACAAATTTTGAGGCGAACCCCAATGACCTCTTAGGTTATCCTATGGCTTGGTTTTACATCTTGGAAGTGATATTATTTAATGTTTCAATCCTGCAATTTATTTAGAATTTAGGACTTACTTTTGCACAATATCTGATCCTACAAACAACCTAGAAAAATAGGAAGGTTTATGTCGTACAAAACAATGATCTCAGAATGCTAAAAGAGTTTAGGATTTATATTAGCACGATATACGATCATAAAAATCCTAAAAGATAGTATAAGAATTCACATCATGCTAAACGAACAACCTCGAAGCTCTAAGAAGTTTATATTATTTAAAGCTATAGAAAGTTGGTTGAGAATCGTTATTCACTTCATGATTTATCTTGCTTGTCGCCTAAAGTTTTCTTCCTTTCGCTTGCAGCCTCAGTCCGCTCCCCAAAAACTTCCATCCAAACTTTAATTGCTTATCATTTTAAGGAGAAAGATAAAGAAAACTACTCAGAATCCATGGAGAAAACAAAACCACACTTTAGTTTAAAAGTACAAATCATTGTCAAACCAACATTAAAACCAAAAGTAGTTAAAAAACAAAGATAAAAACTTATCTCAAATCCTCCACCAAACTCTTGAAGTTCATTTGAATCTCTTTTCTTTTACAACACTCGATACTCTCACAATAAAACTAAAAACAAAAAGGAAAAAGTAAATTTGTGGTGTCTTAATCTCTCCACAAGATTCTCCACGATNTTAACTTTTCCTTTGAAGCCGATATGATGGCGTTCCCTACTCTTACTTTCTCCTGCAACCCGCCCACCGATCGCGACACCCGTAACATTGCACCAACAATCAAGTTTCAGACTAGATTCGACGAGTTTGAAGTTTTACTTGACAAGGCCTCGTTTGTCATCATGAAGGTTGCTGCTCCAAAAGTTCAAGAGCCGTCTATTAAGTTTGATCTGAACTGTCCTCAGAACTTCCCTTCTTACAAGAAGGTGAAGATTACTACCATCCCGACACCCGTTAAGTCTATTGCCCCTGCCTACATTCACTCGAGGGTCGTCACACCTAATGCTATTGGATTCACTACTATTGTACCTACCATATTATCTGTTAAAGGAAAAGAAATTTTGATTGAAGAAAATTCAATGGACGGGTTCGCTGCTCTGTCGTCAATATTTGAAGTCGATTGCAGTTCAGGGGTTAAGCCGCCACTAAGTCGCAAAGAAGAAACTGAAACAAAAAAAATTAGAGGGCTGCTGACCAAAGGAAAATATGTTGAGATTTTCATACCTATTTTATACTGTTTTTGATGATATTGCACTTTAAAGAAAGGTATTTTTGATGTTTTGTTGCAGGAATGATGAATTAGGGTCATTGGAGCAAAAAGATGCAAAAAGGAGCGAATTTGGAGCAAAAAGATGCAAAAAGGAGCGAATTTGGAGCAAAAAAGAGCGAATTTGGAGATTTGAACTAGGCCGCCGACGGCACCCTCGACGCCGCCGACTGCGAGATTTTCCCGAGACTACAGGACAAAAATTATCTAGAAGCCCGGCCACAGCGCCCTCGAGGCCGCCAACGGCGAGATCGGCGGTTATGCCTACTCAAGCTTTGGATAAGGCCAAATTTTGAAGGGATGCTTAGGCAACTCTTAAGGAAACTCATCTACAACTTTAAAAGAATATTTTGGCCGAAAATAGAAGAAGTACAAGGAGTCTAAAGTGTGTTAGAGGTCTTGGAGGTTACCATTAATGTATAATTTTCATTAGTTGTAATAATTATGAGGAATTCTTCGAGAGATTGTAAGAGTGGAGGGAAAGTGAGAGATTTCTTCCTCGTAGAGTGTAACAATTGTGAGGAATTCTTCAAGAGATTGTAAGAGTGGAGGGAAAGTGAGAGATTTCTTCCTCCATGCTACTTCGAAGAGAAGTTCTGTGTGCTGTAAAGAAAGAAAGAGATTCATAGGTACTTAAAGGAGTGTTCTTGTGGAGAAATTAGAGATAAGTTATTTACTTGTTATAGTTTGTATGACTTTAATTTTATATATGAATTTCGAATTTTGTTGTGTTTTCCCCATGAGATCTGAGTAGTTTTCTGTCTTTCTCCTTGTCTTGAGATTTGTGAAATGATGATTTGAATTGGTGAAGCCATGAAAATGTTTAAGAAATTGTGATGACCTTTTCACTTAGATCCTAATTTACTTTCAATATGTCCAATTGATTTGTTAAAATATGTTGAGTTTACAACTAAAGTAAATATTATATCCAAGATTCCGGGAGGTCAAAGCCCTTGGAAATTGGGTGCAAATAAATAGGGAAATATTATTATTGGGCGAAGAATTGGAGATTTAGAGTGACAAACTAAAATCCCCAATTTGGTCCCATCGTTTGGGTGCTGATGTGTAGATGTTAGCCCTCAGGTGAGGGGAAGTGGGAGCTCCGAAGTGAGAGCCGGCATCCTCCCAGCCTAGCCACAGAATCAGTAACCAAGTATAGGATTAGTTAATGTTCTTTATGCCTGGACCAAAGGGTAAATAATATGTATGCTCCTATTTGGCACAATATAATTTGAACTANCATCTGGCGCTTAGGCGTCAAAACACTTTTGCACAAATTTCACATTTTTTGCTCTAAATTTGATCATTTTTCACTTCTTTTAGCATTTTTCAAATTTTTACTTGTACCTGAAAGAAAAACACACAAATACCTTCCATTAAAGCACAATATCTAAAAAATAGGATAAAATTGTGTCTAAAAATACAATATATTTTAGGTGTATAATTGTGCTCGCTTATTTAAATTATTGTTTATATGAGATCGATTCAATATCATATTTTCAAAAATTAGAATATTACTTTCCAAAATTTAATATATATTAAATTAAATCAAAGATTTTTTTCCCAATGAAAAGGCGATCGGCAATTTTCTGGCGACTCCGCTGTGGAATAGTTTCTCTCTCCATTATGATCAGAAAATCTTATCTTCATACATCGGTAATATATCCATATACCTCATGGACCAGATTACTCTTCTTTCGATGACATACTTTGCTCAATTCTTTCTTGGCAAGTACGATTAACTCTTTTGGATTCCAGGATCGTCTGTTTAAATCATCTTTAAATAGAGAGTTTCATGAGTCCTTTAGGTCTTTACCTTTTGTGTGGGTTGGACCCCTAATAGGTATGTATGTGGACTAGTTCTGTTAGGGTGAAGTGCGTTGCAAAGTTGGTCTTGCAATGAATCCTAAACTTCACTTCTCCCTAGTGTCTTTTGGGTTTGGTTTGTTATTTTGCAAATCAAGCCAAGTTGCTATGTGTCTTCACCCTCGCTTAATTTTAACCAAAACTCTTTAATGTTATAATCACAAATAAATAATAAATTTGAAAATGAAAATAAGAAAGGACGTACCCAATCCAGAGAATGACTTTTGTTAATTTTTAGTATTTGCATTGAAATTACAAAGTGATGGCTGATACTAACCCTCCTAACTTTTCCTTTGAAGCCGATATGATGGCGTTCCCTACTCTTACTTTCTCCTGCAACCCGCCCACCGATCGCGACACCCGTAACATTGCACCAACAATCAAGTTTCAGACTAGATTCGACGAGTTTGAAGTTTTACTTGACAAGGCCTCGTTTGTCATCATGAAGGTTGCTGCTCCAAAAGTTCAAGAGCCGTCTATTAAGTTTGATCTGAACTGTCCTCAGAACTTCCCTTCTTACAAGAAGGTGAAGATTACTACCATCCCGACACCCGTTAAGTCTATTGCCCCTGCCTACATTCACTCGAGGGTCGTCACACCTAATGCTATTGGATTCACTACTATTGTACCTACCATATTATCTGTTAAAGGAAAAGAAATTTTGATTGAAGAAAATTCAATGGACGGGTTCGCTGCTCTGTCGTCAATATTTGAAGTCGATTGCAGTTCAGGGGTTAAGCCGCCACTAAGTCGCAAAGAAGAAACTGAAACAAAAAAAATTAGAGGGCTGCTGACCAAAGGAAAATATGTTGAGATTTTCATACCTATTTTATACTGTTTTTGATGATATTGCACTTTAAAGAAAGGTATTTTTGATNGAAATTATACTCCTTTACAGAGGAGTTCATTGACTAGTAGAATAACTTTACTAAGATTTTAGGGTTCTAACACCCAATAACATAGTAGAGAGGGCCTTCACTTAGTCTTTAAGTGAGTGTGGCAAGGACTGAGTATGACATGTGCCACTTAATGCTTGATATCTCTAACTTCTAGTATTTCTCTTTAGAAGTGAATGATGAAGATCCTCCTAGGCTCTTCTAGATCTTAGCATATGTCACTAGTAAGATGTGAAATCTTCTGTAGCATATGTCACTAGTAAATTGTGTGATGAATATGTTTTTGAATTTTATAAAGATGTAATTTTCTACAACATATGTCACTAGTAAATTGTGTGATAAATATGTTATTAAATTTTACAAAAAAGTAGTTTTTCTAGTGAAAAGTCATTAAACCAAGAGATAATTGACTCTTTAAAAATAAGTGACACTTTTGGCCATCTCTCTATAAAATTCACTTTCTACCTAACATCTCCTCTAGACATCTTTTCAACTTCTACCTCTCTCATAACTAAGAGAGGAATTAGGGTTATAAGTGTACATTTGGCCTACTCCTACCAAACTAAAGAGTTGGATTTTTGTACCAATAGTAGCCACTCTCTACTACATCAATAATTTATGATTTGTATAATACACTTTTACCGTAGGTAATATTATTGGGACATGTTCCAAGATTGTTCTTATCTTTGCCATGATTTTTTTTGTAATCATATTCATTTATTACATTAGAAACACTTCGGTGCACTCCATGTGGATATGAACTTCTATGTTACCTTGCTAGACTCCTTGTGTAACTCTTTTTATTGTTTATAACATTATCCACGTTCGCCTCACATTTTAGGATGTTGATCCTAATTTATTCATGGATTCACACTTCCAAAAAATTTGGCTAAATAGGAAGGTAAGTCCAAAGAATAAATAATATAAAAAGAATTAATTGTCTTGAATGTTTAGGAAAAAATCCCCATTTGTCTACATTTCTTAGTTTTATTTATAGATAGACCGGTATGATATTCAATTTATAACATACTAAGAAAAACATGCACATTAACGTCTCTCTTTGGTAACTAATCCAAACTTGACTGCTTCCTATATTATAATAATGCTTATTTTGACTTATTTGGCCCTCAGGCCAGTTGTCAATGTCATTCCAATTATTTAGGTGAACTCATTGTTGAGTTTGCTACAAATGCCTGGCTGATTAATTTTCAAGCGACTAGCTGAGTTATATTAGTTGAATAGCCTTGGTCAACTTCCCTGGACAAGGTCTCCAGACAAACATCCTCGCTGAGCTAACTTGTCGGATCAACCAACTTACTACTATCAAGACTCAAACTCCTTCTACAGGTTCTGGCAATAATTGATAAAAAGAATAAAAAACAACTAAAATTTTTTTTAACTGAGGATCAACTTACCCCTCGTGTTATATAATCTGATACTTATTCGCTCTCTTTCCTTTTTTTTTTTTCCTCCTTATTTTGAACTTTAAGCATAGTAGTGAATATTTAAGTCTTGATTGCTTTCAGAACATCTGGCCTATATATCATCCTAGATTTCTCAGATCCACTTTGTGCCAATCATTACCTAAAATCAATCATCAACTAATATGTTATTTCTACCATTAGAACCATTTTCTTTTCGGACTTCTGACTTATCAAGTGCTACATCTTTCATTTTATTTGTGTATATAGGCCTATATTTCAAGTTTTACAGAATGGATAATTTTAAAAAATTCGGAATAAATCCTTTTCAAGTGAAATCGGCATGAAAGACGAATTAAAAATTACATTTTTTTTTTTTTGAACCGTTCTCTAAATAATAATTTATTTGAACGACTTTTTATCAAACCCACCAAATTTGGCTTGAGGTGCAGGAACGTTTTTAGCTGGCCTTGACCCTCCGCATCTTNTTGTGTGATGAATATGTTTTTGAATTTTATAAAGATGTAATTTTCTACAACATATGTCACTAGTAAATTGTGTGATAAATATGTTATTAAATTTTACAAAAAAGTAGTTTTTCTAGTGAAAAGTCATTAAACCAAGAGATAATTGACTCTTTAAAAATAAGTGACACTTTTGGCCATCTCTCTATAAAATTCACTTTCTACCTAACATCTCCTCTAGACATCTTTTCAACTTCTACCTCTCTCATAACTAAGAGAGGAATTAGGGTTATAAGTGTACATTTGGCCTACTCCTACCAAACTAAAGAGTTGGATTTTTGTACCAATAGTAGCCACTCTCTACTACATCAATAATTTATGATTTGTATAATACACTTTTACCGTAGGTAATATTATTGGGACATGTTCCAAGATTGTTCTTATCTTTGCCATGATTTTTTTTGTAATCATATTCATTTATTACATTAGAAACACTTCGGTGCACTCCATGTGGATATGAACTTCTATGTTACCTTGCTAGACTCCTTGTGTAACTCTTTTTATTGTTTATAACATTATCCACGTTCGCCTCACATTTTAGGATGTTGATCCTAATTTATTCATGGATTCACACTTCCAAAAAATTTGGCTAAATAGGAAGGTAAGTCCAAAGAATAAATAATATAAAAAGAATTAATTGTCTTGAATGTTTAGGAAAAAATCCCCATTTGTCTACATTTCTTAGTTTTATTTATAGATAGACCGGTATGATATTCAATTTATAACATACTAAGAAAAACATGCACATTAACGTCTCTCTTTGGTAACTAATCCAAACTTGACTGCTTCCTATATTATAATAATGCTTATTTTNATTTTTTACTGCTTCTATAACTCTTAGGAGCTCAATTGCAATATTGTGGATTGATATTATCATTTTCAAATTATTCAATAGAGGGTGGAAAAAATGTTTTGTAAGGTTGCTAGTGAATTAACTATGGTAAAGCCAGTTAGGGTTGCGAGTTGCTTATTGATTTCTTCCTATGTGATGGGTGGACCAATAACTCTCAACTTTTTTTTTTGTTCTCTAGAGAAGTTGGACAGAGGGTCTAAGGTAAGAGTAAGGTTTGAGTATCAAAAATTCATCTTTTCATAAACACTCTTAGAGAAAATTTTCATCAAACTAATTGTTTATAAGCATGCTATTAATTTGATAATTCATGATCAACAATGTAACCACAATGATGTCATTATATTGGTTCTCTTTAAAATGTAGGTCAATGTCGATGAAGTGATAGATGGTTGTTAGCCACAGAAAATTGGAATAATCTTGCCAAGTTTACCTTGTTTGACTGAAGTCAAATAAGGCTTGACTAACGAGAAGCCTTTGACTCATCTTTATCATGGACGATTGGGACTACTATTGTTATATGAATGGTCTATTATGGGTTATGCTCATTGTGAGCTCCTTCAATAAAATCTCTCTACTATCTCTATGTGTTCATCTCTAATGAAATGAACTACTTTACTTCCCTACTCTAATCAACTCCTCAATCAAGCTCTTTAAGTGTTGATACTCCTTAGTGGCATGAACATAATCTTGTTGATACATATAATATCTCTTTGGGTCAAATAGATGAACCCGAAGCTTCATGTGTGTTTAATTATGGAGGTACTTCTTATTTTAGATGGACCCAATTACCTTAGGAATTTAGGCTCTCATTGGAGCTAGGATGGGTGGATGTTGGATAAGAGGAGGTGATCTCCTCTCTACTCAGCAATTGGATCACATCTCTTCATACTAATTTCTACCTTCAACGAGATTAACATGCCATTCTTGGAAATGAGCTTGTTCCAAGAAAGGGTAAGGCCAACACTCTCAAAATTTAGCATCATTAAATGCTTTACATGATGGCTTCTTCCTTCTAAATTAAACCAAGATGAATGTTTTATTGAATGGTTCATGGTGATGTTGGGCAAGAAATTATACTCCTTTACAGAGGAGTTCATTGACTAGTAGAATAACTTTACTAAGATTTTAGGGTTCTAACACCCAATAACATAGTAGAAAGGGCCTTCACTTAGTCTTTAAGTGAGTGTGGCAAGGACTGAGTATGGCATGTGCCACTTAATGCTTGATATCTCTAACTTCTATTATTTCTCTTTAGAAGTGAATGATGAAGATCCTCCTAGGCTCTTCTAGATCTTAGCATATGTCACTAGTAAGATGTGAAATCTTCTGTAGCATATGTCACTAGTAAACTGTGTGATGAATATGTTTTTGAATTTTATAAAGATGTAATTTTCTACAGCAAATGTCACTAGTAAATTGTGCGATGAATATGTTATTGAATTTTACAAAAAAGTAGTTTTCTAGTGAAAAGTCATTAAACCAACAGATAATTGACTCTTTAAGGGTCATAAAATTAAGTGACACTTTTGGCCATCTCTCTATAAAATTCACTTTCTACCTAACATCTCCTCTATACATCTTTTCAACTTCTACCTCTCTCATAACTAAGCGAGGAATTAGTGTTATAAGTGTACATTTGGCCTACTCCTACCAAACTAAAGAGTTGGATTTTTTGTACCAATAGTAGCCACTCTCTACTACATCAATGATTTATGATTTGTATAATACACTTTTACCGTAAGTGATATTATTGGGTCATGTTCCAAGATTGTTCTTATCTTTGCCATGATTTTTTTTGTAATCACATTCATTTATTACATTAGAAACACTTTGGTGCACTCCATGTGGATATGAACTTCTATGTTACCTGGCTAGACTCCTTGTGTAACTCTTTTTATTGTTTATAACATTATCCACGTTCGCCTCACATTTTAGGATGTTGATCCAAATTTATTCATGGATTCACACTACCAAAAAATAGCTAAACATGAAGGTAAGTCCAAAGAATAAATAATATAAAGAGAAATAATTAAATGTTTAGGGAAAAATCCCCATTTGTCTACATTTCTTTGTGTTATTTATAGATGGGCTGGTATGATATTCAATTTATAACATACTAAGAAAAACTTGCACATTAACGTCTCTCTTTGGTAACTAATCCAAACTTGACTGCTTCCTATATTATAATAATGCTTATTTTGACTTATTTGGCCCTCAGGCCAGTTGTCAATGTCATTCCAATTATTTAGGTGAACTCATTGTTGAGTTTGCTACAAGTGCCTGGCTGATTAATTTTCAGGCGACTAGCTGAGTTATATTAGTTGAATAGCCTTGGTCAACTTCCCTGGACAAGGTCTCCAGACAAACATCCTCGCTGAGCTAACTTGTCGGATCA
>JXCR01068120.1:0-30592 GCA_002079205.1 Phalaenopsis hybrid cultivar
CAGATAAAGGAAAGCAGATAATGACTCGAGAGGAGATACCCCACCTCCACCAGTGGAAGAACTGCATGATTAAGATAAAATCAAAGGATCATACGAAGTAGAATACAATGAACTAGCTCATCTTAGGAAGTTGCCGGCCCGACTAAGCATCTACAACCCTCTGATCTTTTTGAAGGAGATGAGAGAGTCTCTGGTTACAGCTTTGCTTGACACAAAAATTTGCTTAGCTCGGTTGGCCAACACATCCTCAGATGAAGTTTGTTCGTTGAAAGAACAACCTGGGGTAACCTTCACAGATGAAGACTTACTGCTCGATACCGCTGACCACAATCGCCCGCTCTACATCTCCATCAATATCGGCAGATTTGTGTTGTCCGAAGTATTAGTAAATCCTAGAGCATATCTTAACTTAATGAGCCTACAAACATTGGCTTATTTGGATATTGAAGCTCAAGACCTTAAGGCCGATAAAATGATGTTAAGAAGATTCAACCAAAAGAGAGAAAGAGCCCTCGAATCAATTACATTACTTATGAAGGTTGTTGAACTCGTGACAACTGCTAAATTTCATATCATTGACATCGAGACCTCTTTTAACGCTCTACTGGGTTGACCATTGATTCATGAACACCATATGGTTCCATTATCTCTACACCAATGAATCAAATACCGGAAAGAAGATCAAGAAAATTGCATCAAAGGAGACCTACAACCATTTTCAGTGCATGAAGTTGGTATCTATGAAGATGCTGCCTACTACGGCCTCCAAAGAGGATTGTCTTCTCTTATGAAGTTATCACAAAAAAAGATGAAGATTCAGAAGAACTATAAAGAGGAATCCTTTTTATTCCATTTCAACAATCTTCCACCACTCACTTACAACGAGTTGGTGAAAGTTGTTTTAGTTCACGCACCCGAGGTCGAGGCCGAGGACGTTGACGAGGAAGGATCCATTTAATCATTGAACGGACTAGCCAACCATCAACGTTGGTGATGAAGACAGTTCTGAAGATGAGATAATGATGACAAGATGAAGGAAACCTCAGTATGAGATATCCTTATAAAATACAGAGAAAAATGAATATGAAAAAAATGTATGAACGGATAAACCACTATGTGAATGCTATGGCCCTCACTCTGATTATCCCTTAAAGGTCGAGAGTTTAGAGGTCAAGGAAGTTCGTAGTGTTGGTTCAAAGCCGATCAAATTTTACCACGCTTCTTCCTCTACTGAGCTTGAAAAACCTGTAAATTTTGATGTTGATTCTAATGAATTAATGGAATTATCTTTTGGTTACTTCTCGCCTTACCTCTACTTAGCTTGAAAAACATGTAAATTTGGATGTTGATACTAATGAATTAATAGGGGTCAAGGAAGTCCGTAGTGTTGGTTCAAAGCCGATCAAATTTTACCGTGCTTCTACCTCTATTGAGCTTGAAAAACATGTAAATTTGGATGTTGATTCTAATGAATTAGTGGAACTGCCTTTTGGTGGAAAAAACTTGTAAATTTGGATGATGATTCTAATGAATTAATGGAATTGCCTTTTGGTTACTTCTCGTTTTGTGTTCAAAAGTTAATTCAACAGGGACACCTATCAAAACAATTGCCAAAAGATAAATTTCAAATTTTTTAAAAATTATGGAATGGTAAAATTTGAACTCTAAATTCAAAAGAGGGTGTCAGATTTGGTACAGTTGGACCAATCGATGATTCTGAATTTTACATGGTTGTTACTAATGAGTTAGAAGAGGATTGCCTCGATATAAAGGATGACTCTAATGATCAATAAATAGAAGATGCTCTTCCAAAATTTGAGGAGGAAATTAAATCTACCGTTGATGAATTGAAAGAGATTAATCTTGTGACTAAAGAACAACCCCGACCTACATTTATAAGTTCTCTACCCAATGATGAAGAATCTGCAGAATTGATCAAACTATTAACAAAATTCAAAGATTTCTTCGCACGGAGCTACGATGAAATGTCGGGGCTATCAGCAGAGGTTGCAGTCCATAAACTCGGGGTGGACATAAATATAACCCTAGTAAAACAAGCTCCCAGGAGAATGCGCCTTGAAATAGAACAACAAGTCATCACCGAGGTGAAGAAATTAATCGACACCAACTTTGTGAAAGAAGAGAAATACCCCACGTGCTTAGCTAACATTGTACCAGTTAATAAGAAAAATGGACAGATCCGTGTTTGTGTTGACTTCAGAGATTTTAACAAGGCATGTCCAAAAGACAAATTTCCATTACCCATACCAAAGATGAGGGTGAATATCGCTTCAACACATAACATTTTCTCATTCATGGATGGATCATCGGGATAGATCCAAATTAAGATGCCTCTCGAGGATGCAGTACTTACAACCTTCAGAACACCGATTGGAATTTTTTGCTACACAATAATGTCATTTGACCTAAAGAATGCTGAAGCAACATATCAGCACACAATGATGAGGATTTTTGATAAACTCGTTCACAATCAAGTAGAATGCTACGTGGATGATTTGGTCATCAAAAGTAAATGAAAAATAGACAATTTGTACGATTTGAGGATTGTGCTTGAATGATTACAACAATATGACCTTAAAATAAATCCCTTAAAGTGCTCCTTTAGCATTACTTTCTGGAAATTTCTGGGATTCATTGTCCATCATGGAGGAATCGAGATTGAACCGGATAAAATTATAGCTATCTTTGAAATGCCTCCTCCTAAAACGTTGAAAGAACTACATTCCTTCCGGAGGAAATTGGCATATCTGAGACGCTTTATTTATAATCTCTCAGGTAAGTGTCAGCCTTTCTCGGCATTAGTTAAAAAGGATGCTAAAGTCATTTGGGAAGAGAAATGTTAACGGGATTTCGAGAACATAAATAATATTTAATGACACCTCTTATCTTGGTAGCCCCTATCCTAGGGAAACCATTGATGCTTTATACCGTGACCTTAGATGACTCTCTTGGAGCCCTCTTAGCCCAAGTCAATGATAAGGGTAAAGAAAATGCACTCTACTACTTGAGTCGTCACCTAATACCGACAGAGATAAGGTATCCACCTATTGAGAAGCATTGTCTGACGTTAATTTTTGCCGCCCAAAAGCTTAGACATTAAATGCTCTCTTGTAAGATTACCCTAATCTCGAAAGTTAATCCATTGCAATATCTGATGAACCGACCAATACTCTTCGGACATTTAGCAAGATGGTCAATGATCTTATTGTGAATTGATACTAGCAGAATTTCTCGCTACACACCCACTGCCAGCTAGGTCCTCTCTCAACAACAAGTTGCCAGACGAGCAAATATTACAAATAGAATTCTCCAGTGTGCATCGCTGTGAGATGTACTTCAACGGTGTTTCATCAACAAGAAAAGAAAAAGGATCAGGCACAGTTATACCATGTAAAGCTAGGATCGGTTTGATCTTTATTACACCTGTTGGTATCATTTTTATTTATGTCATATGTGTCCGGGACGTTGATATTACTTAAGGAGGGCATCCATGTCGTTAACACTTTGAATACGGGCTAAAAATACACAAATTATTATTTTGGATCGTTTGCTGAAAAAGTAGTCTGAACGACCTTGAACAATGAAATGGATAGTGCGGTCACGTCCGAAACGTCAAATTTACCTTAGAGAAAGGTTCATTTCACTACGATGATGTGTTCGAAAAAAAGATGCGGAGAGAGAATAATAATAATAATAATATTATTATTATTACTATTATAAAAAAATAAGAAAAGTTTTTCCCTTAAAAAAAAAAAGAAGCTGTGTAGCTCTCCTCCCTCTCTCCTCTCTCCTCCCTCTCTCCTCTATTCTCTCTCTCCCAAAACAAAATAAAAAAACAGCTCCCTCTAAAAAAAAAGTGGAGATGCTGCCTCCTCTCTCCTCGGGATGGGGACACAGACGGACGTGAGGCACTTCTTTGCGAAACTGCACGTCGGATGCTCGCTGGCCGGAGCACCTCACCACCGTTAGATCCCGCCTCCACCACCAGGGATACCGCTTCAGCCCTTTTCACCGGCCGAAAAGCTTACTCTCGCCGGATTTCGCGAAAAGGCAGTTGAATCTCCCTCTCCCATGGTCGTTCCTCCTCCTCGCCGCAAGCCTCGCCAGCGGCGTTCCCTTCTTTAGCCGCCGTAGGCCGATCACCTCTCCCTCTTCCATTTCTTCTACCTCTTCTATTTCTTCTTCTTCTTCTTCTATTTCTTCTTCTTCTTCTTCTATTTTTCTTCTTCATCTTCTTTTCCAAATTTTTCTTCTTTTTTTTCTCTCCCATTTCTTTTTCTTTTTTCTTCTCTTTCTTCTTCTTCTACTTCTTCTACTTCTTTCGATTTTTTATCCACTTCTTCCAATTTTTCTTCCTCTTTTTCTTCTTCTCCTTATTTTTCTTCTTCTTCTTCTTCTTCTTCTTCTTCTTCTTCTTCTTCTTTCTCTCTTAATTTTTCTTCTTTTTCTTCTCTTTCTTCTTCATCTTCTTCTTCTTCTTTTTCTCAACCCACCCCGCCAACCTTGCCATTTTACTTTCCCGGCGGCCGGCTATTTAACGGGAGCATTTTGATGTCGTCAGACAGCGAGTGTTTCCAGCTTTCGAGGAGGCGCGCGTGTCTTTTACCTCATGGGTTCCCCTCCTTCACCTTCATCGAGCAACCTCCCTCACGAAGTTATATGTTGGTTTTAAATTTATATGCCAAAATTATTATTTTTGGATACTTTAAACTCACTGATTCCTCTCTTTTATTCTCGTCGTTGCATGATTCATTGTGGGATACACTGGAGCATGGGCTGGACGTTGACGGCTTGGAGCAAGTAAAGAGAATGCGCCTGTAACCTTCGCGGTGGTGAGATGTTCTAAACCCCTAGCTAGCCTTAGATTTAGTGGTGTCTAGGAGTGTGGGTTCGATCGCCCACAAGGGGTGCGTGCGCCGACATGGGTCAGCACGACGATATGCCTGCGTGATGGATCGTCAATTTCCTAGAGCTAGACTTTAGGTTAGGACTTCCTATGTGTAACCAAACACCCTCCGTAGAGCCGAGTGTCTCCCATTTGTTGTGAGCCTTAGCAAAAGTCCCGATGGGTTGGAGTCCCTCACTCCCCTTGCTTTGGGTTTCTCAAGCTTTACTTGAAGAAGCTAGAGGGTCAGACTTGGCAAAGCGAGAGAAGCTTCGTAGCTGGCTCACTTTGCAAAGTTTGAAGGAGTTTGCGAAATGGTAAAAGCTTTGTAGCTAGCACATTTCACGATGCCGTGGAGAGTTTTTCCTTCAAAGATCAGGGGAGAAAACTCCCCATATTCCCTCACCAAAACAAGAGGCGATGGTGCCACATATCTAAGAGTCTAAACCTTAGGTTTCCTAAGTGAGGTCGTTAGTACAAGCGTGGCTCGCAAACATATGTGGTCATTTGCACCTTATTGATTTTATATGTGTGTCTTGCATTGTTACTTATTATGTGCCATATATCACACTTGCACTTACACCTTTCACCTTGCACTTGCACTTGCACCTGCACCGACACCACTTGTGCCTCGATCGATTATTCTTAACTAGTCACGTCACTTGTGTTTCAGCCGGCTACCCCAGCCCGGTTAGCACAACACTTTGTTTTGACCGGATACTCCATCCCGATCAACTGACTAACTTGCTCATTTGCATGTTGTGTATGTGGATGTATAGTTGTCTGCATGATCGATATCATCTACTTGAGTTGCATACTTTTGGGTCACTGCCTTACCGGCATACCTTCTTTTTGTGCCCCTGCCGCTATGGCATGCCTACCTCCGGGTCACTGCTATACTGGCATACCCTCTTTTTGGGCCCCTGTCGCAACGACATGCCTACTTCCAGGTCACTGCCTTACCGATATACCCTCTTTTTGGGTCCCTTCCTTCACGGCATGCCCATCTTCGGGTCACTGCCTTACCAGTATGCCCTCCTTTTGGGCCCCTGCCACTACGGCATGCCCATTCCTACGAGTCACTGCCTTCATGGCATACTCTTGATCACTGCTTATATGTTCTGATTTTCCTGCATTAGCATTTGCATTTGCATATTTGCATGGATAACTTACATGTTCTGATTTTCCTGCATTAGCATTTGCATTTGCATATTTGCATGGATAGCGAGCCAGGTATGACCCTGTGTTGGTCGCGATGCCTTAACGAGCATTGCTTGCTGGGGTGATCCCAGTGAGCAAATACTCTTTATCACTACTTAAATGTTTTGATTTGTCTGCATTAGCATTTGCATTTGCATGTTTGTATGGATAGCGAGCCAGGTTCGTTAGGAGAGTGACCCTGTGTTGGTCGCGATGCCTTAACGAGCATTGCTTACTGAGTTGATCCCAATGAGCAATGCAGGTTAAGTCATTGAGATTGACACAAGTACGACTATGCTAAAGATCTAATAGATCTAACTTGTGTCAACATTCTCTGTGACACCCTTTAGTTCCTTCAGATCTTTAGGATGGGCCGGCATGAAGACCCCGTCAAAGTCATACTATACCAAAACTTACCCCACACTTAGATAGTAGGTTGATGCACTTTTTGTTAGATGGTGTGCTAGGCTAGGACTTAAGGTATTAAGTAGACTTTTTGATACTTGGCTATTGTTCTCTGTTGGATTGGTTGTCCTAGCCTGGTATCTTTCTTTGGCATTGTGTTTGTGTTGTGTCTGCATGTTGCATATGTGTGGTAGTGTGTTAGGGCATTCTTCTGCAGGGATCCATGTCTATTTTCATACACACAGGTACCACTATGGGGGAAGAAAGTAATGATTTCTGACCCTTTTGCTAGCAGGTGCTATTAGCTCCCCCCACTTTTAAGGCATGGCTCATGATACGTTATGTGCATGTGAGTTTTTCCCACTGACATTCGTTTTTATGCAGGATTGAGTCTTTTTCTTTTCTTTATATATATTTTTTTTAGAGTCTAGCAGAGTCTTATAGCAGAAATAAGATACGGACACGGGTTACGAGACGTTAGCACGGGACCACGTGGAGGGGACTAGGAGCAGATGCTCGTTCCCCGTATCTTAATTCTACATTTTATATTGATGTATAGAATTAGGACTGGGCATGTATATGCGGAGTCCAGCCGCCCTTTTCTTTTTCAGGATATGTTGCCGACCTGGCAGCACCGGCCTATTTTTTATTTTGGTTTGACTTGCTTTGCTTTTTTTGCATCATGTTGCATTTCTGCACTTGCCTGTGTTTTCTTGTTTTCTTTCTTTGTTTTATCTGAGATTTCAACATACAACATTAGCTCAATAAGGACCCTAAAATTGTAATTTTCTATAAAATCATAAATAAAATATTCAAGATAATGAAAAGTTTGGATTAAAATATTCAAGATTTAAAAATTGCTACATTTACTTTCTTGCATATATTAATAGGGCCTCCACAATACTTAGGATCATTCTAGATAACTGCATTCATATTTGCATGTCCCGAGGAGGAGTCCCCGCACTTTTCCAACCTGACTGGCCCAGCATACCTTCATATAGGTGGTTGTCTAGTGCGCCTAGGGTGTTAGAAGGCTCCTTGACCCAGACAGGGTGTAAGTCCTTTTGTTTGGAGGGTTTCCTGCTTTCTAGCTGAACCTCCACTTTCTCTTTCTTTCCTGAGGCATCCTTGCTAGTTTAGCAGGTATAAGTCCCACCTCTTGGAGCCCCAACTTGTAGTCATAGGATAGAGTTTCTTTCGTTTGACCTTATGGCTACCGAGGTTCGCGTGGATGATGCAATTCACGAATTGTTGACCGGGGATTTCAGCACGTGTTGGGTTGACTACTTTCACGACTAGGTAGACTTAGGGTCCTAGTAGTTGTGTATGACGGGTCCGTGGTACCCCGACTCAGTTACCTTTACCTTTTAGGATCACTCTACCTTCCTTTTTGTTGAGCCCCTTTGAGCCCTGTCGCTCCTTGAACTCGTTGATATCACCTTGACGGCCTGATGCCGATGAGCTACGACCCATTTGGGATACAACGATTTGTCCTCTACCTATTGGTCCGGATGTGCTTTGACGTATTGGGAGATCCTCATCAAGATCATTTGGTTATTTCGTGGGCCCCATGTGCTGATAAGCCGCTATCCATTTCGGGATGTGAGAAACTCATTCTCTGTCTGATTGTTTAGCATGAGCTTTGAAGCATTAGGACTATTCCCACACGGAATAACCTTCTTTTGGTTGCCTATACCCCAGGTTTATGATAATATGAAGCAAAACTCCTTTTATCAAGAGTATTCTTGGGTATCCCCCAAGATGTAATTAACCAGTAGGAATACGTTCCTCTGGGAGTGCTCTTGACCCCAAGAACGGGTACATACACCTGACTCTCTGGTTATGGGTAGTCTATGTAGATACTTCTTTCGCGTGGTACATATACCCAACTCTTTGGTTATGGGTAGTCTATGTAAATACTTCTTTCGTGGATATTGGTTTAAGGTGCCTCCAGCTGATCTTGTTTGGGCAGACATTCTTGATTTATCCTTGCAAGGTTTATTGCATGTAGACTCTCCATGTTTTACTTTTTCTCTTGTTTATCCCTTTATCTTATGTCCCTTCTTATTCAGTTCCTCTCCTCTTCAAATCATTTATATGGTTTGAGAGGGAGATTTATTCGAATGGGGGAAGTATACGACAATCGACAAGCTGGCGACTCTTTTTAAAATAAAAAAGAGAAAAATGAAAGGAAACAAAATCTGGTGACTCCGCTGAGGAATGAGTCTCACTCTCCATACTTGAAGTTTCGCTTTTTGGGGTTATAGCCTATCTCCGTACTAAAAGTTTCGCTCATATTATTTTGACCTGGTTCTCTTCTTTCGAGTCACAGTTGAGCCTTTTGTGAGACCTTGGTTTTCAGTCCATGTGTTAGTTGCAAGGGGGAGCAACTCGATGCATTCTGTCCCTTTCTCACCCTCGATAGTTCGATTGTTCCATTATCACTTGCATCAATGTCGTTGTATTTTTTTTAATTGATTTCATAACATTTTCCTGTTTCCGATCGTTTCCCTTTTTTCCCCACTACGCAGAAGAGCAAGAAGATGGATATGATCACTATCACTCGGGGAACCCTTTCCCTTCTCCCAAAGCTCTTTCTTTGCTCATGAGGGTGCCATAACCTTCAGTTCATTCGAGCACCCCTGTGGGATTACCTTACGTGATCCTACGCTCTTTCAAGTATTTACTATATGCCCTCCCCTTAAAAGGAGAGACGTGCATATTGAGTCGTTTCGATGCCCTCTTAGACGTTTCACTCGGTTCCCTCACCCTTAAATAAGAAGATGTGCATATCGAGCTATTGTTGCTGCATGTGGCTCGCATTGCGCCTACTTATTTTGCGAAAAGAACTTGACACTCGATAGCGACACGTTGCAGCACCTGACGGTCTTTTCTAGACCCATCCCTCTGTGTTCCCATGAATCTCCCTGCCATACGCAGGTGAGTCTTTTGTTACCAGTGGGTCTGTTACTACTGTCGTCGTTGTGACTTTTGTCTCAGCTCTCTTCTTCTATTTCGGTTCCCCTTGAGGATCTACCTGTCCCCTAATTAGGCAAGAAGACCAGAAGGACTAGGAATAGATTGTTGCAAATTTAGCAGCATACTTTGCATCAGGTTTATATACCTGTCCCGATTCCAGTTTAGGAGGTGCCTTTGGCCCCAAATTGTGAGTTGTTTTGCTACTGTCCCAGGTTGTGTGGACTACATCCCTACCGAATGCTTGTTGCGTGCCCTCCTTTAAAATGGAGGAGTTGTACATGTGACACTCTTTTCATTATAGTAGCTCATATCAGTGCTACTTTTCCCTCGAGGAAGAGGCTAGTACCAAAAGGTGATGTGCTACAACGGTCTTTATTAGTTTTTGGCCTCTCTTATAGTGCTTCCGTGTTTTGAGGATGTCCATCTCGGATGTTGCGCTAAGAGAGATAGAGTTACCTATTTACGACATTGTCCTTTGGCGGTGTGGTATGTCCCGCCATGACTCTCTTTGGTTCTGGCACAGGATTATGCTTATATTCTGTCGGTTGAGAATCACCCTCTTTGTCCTCTGGCAATGTTGAACATGTCCCCGCCATGACTCTCTTTGGTTCCAGCCCAGATCATGCTTATATTCTGTCGGCTGAGAATCACATTTTTTTCCTTTGGCAATGTGGACCATGTCCCAGCCGTGACTCCTTTCGGTTCCGGCACGGGATGATGCTCAAATCCCATCAGCTGAGAATCATTTTTCTCCCATGTTTGGCAATGTGGACTATGTTCTAGCTAGGATTATGTGGGAATTGTTTCTTCCCTAGGATGCAAGTTATTCTCACATTGTAGTATGTGTTGTTGTTGTTGTTACTACGAGTTCTCTGACTTAGAAGATCGTAGGTCCAACATCCTATTTAAGGGGAAATTTTTTTGCTGGTTTAACAACTGTCCGAGCCCCGTTATTCTGGGTTTTCTCTGAGGTCTCGTTTGTCCCTACATTGGGCAAGGACATTTATAGGAATAGGAACAAATTGCTACAATTACTGCAGCTAACTTAGCCACAGGTCTATTTACCTATTTTGGTTCCAGTTGATGGGAAAGTTAGCACTCCCTTGGCTGAGAATCATTATATTGTCTTGTCTGGTTGTGTGGATTATACCCCAACAATGATAGTTGTGAGGACTCTCCCTCCTTAGGATCTAGATTGCTCTAAATTTGCGGTCCATATTGATAACTCCATTACAGATCTTCTTGCCAAGAAGATTATTGGAGCAATTTCCCCTCTACGAGGACTGGGTCCTTTTCTTTGAGAGAAATTCCTTACCCAGATCCTCCAGATGTCCAAGCAAAATTTTTTATTCATCTTGTCTTATAAGCCTTTGTAGTAGGATACCGATATTTGCCTGTCGGTTCGTTATGAGGCCGAGATATTTGCTACTGTTGTGCAGTCCATGAGAACCACCGAGGTGTTGCATGGGACTCTTGGTGTGGTACGTAGTGCCAATGTACCAGATGTTATGCCAGGTATTACTATGATCCTGTTGGAGTGGCTTTTGCCCACATTTGATGTGTCTACTCTTTCCATGAGCTATAAGGAAAATATTGTAGCTTTGTTTTCATCGATAAAGATGAATATGTTCTATTTTGATAAAGGTGGTCCAGGATGCACCCCGCCGATTCTCACCTTATTTGAGAATAGAATTTGATCGATCTACTTTGGTGAAAACCTAGTGCGTTAGGAAAATTCCTGCCACCACGCGTATTGATATCTCAACATTGCATGTAGAATGACTTTCTACATTTGACGTGCGGGTTTACTTGCCTTTTCTTTGAAGAGTGTTTTATCCTACCTCTTTTCACCTTTTATGCAAGACTAGTATGGATGTTATATACTCCAATTGTGGGGGCACCCCAAAATCTCTTGTTGATGACAGGTTGTACCGACTAGACCACTCTTTTAGTCTTGATCGATCCGTGTTTTAGTTGGGATGCATATCTCCCAGGCTGTTTGAGAGTGCCTCATTCAATTTGTGTCAGTTTGCCTTTTGGCTAAGCTCTTGATAAGAGCATTTTGTTGCTAAGACAACTCTATTTGTCTACTAGTCATTCTGCCTTGACTAGGATTTGGTGCCTCATCTTATTAAGAACTTATTGACCCTTTTAGTAAGTTCTTGTTGAGAAAGCATCATTACGAGATTGATCCATCTCTCATATCAAACTTTATGGATATTTTGTTTGATTTTGTTGATTTTTATCACCTTGTTGATAGTCATGTGGAACAGATCAGAGCATTCTGTCTCTCGAATCAGTCCATGACTCGTCTTGATACCTCAATATCGGACGTTACCGGTTAGACCTTACATATCTAATTGAGATATCTCTACATCTATTGATGCTCCGACTCCAATCTTTGGAGGCCGTTGAGATGGTTCTGAAAGGAACCATGCCCCTTGGTTGATCCTGTATTGGGCTTACCTTTAATAATTCTGGAGGTTGAACCTAATATAGATCCTGTGGATGAGATTAAGCTAGACCATGTATGCACCTTCTTAGGATTTGCAAATCCTTATGGTTTGGTAGATTCAAACTAAGTCATGATGATAAAATTCCTTCCTTTAATGAACTTTCACCCAAGTCTTGAGAGCACCTCAGAATGACTAGATGGGTGTCATTGAGATGTTAGTAGTTTCAGAGACTATTTAGATCTCTTACTTTTCCATTCAGCTAGACCAATGGAAGCTTAACAAGTAATGGATCATGAAATTCTAAGAATCTTATTTAGGAGAATTTTGAGTCAAAATAAACTACTTTATTACAAAAGAAGCTCTACCAGATATAGTAATTCTCAGGAAAATATAAAAAAAAGTGCAAAAAGGCCTTAAAAAGTGAAATTTGGCCAACACTTCTGAGAAGAAGCTTTATGTGAGAGGGATATCAAAAGTTTCAATATAAAAAACTTTTTGATTTTAAAATTCTGCTGATAAGATCCTTATAATATTGAGGTTTAGAGAATTGTTAAGTGACATTGGGATGACTGATAAATCTGTAATGGATTTAAAGACATCTTTTAAATTAAAATATTTCCTTGACACCCAGATACGAATGATGAGACCCATTAGGCTAAGGGAGAAAAGAATTAAAGGAAAGGGGTGAGGGAAAAGTACTTAAGGAAAATCCCACCTGGACCTGAACTTTTCAAACATTATATTTTGCATGGTATAGTTGGTCGTGAATATGAGATGCCTACAAGAAAGCTCCTCATACGAGTTCAATTTGGTATGTTTATCAGATCATTCTTGATCACGGCTTATGCAGGAGATAAAAAATATATATATGCCAATAAAAATATGAATGGCATGAAAGGATGTAGTAGCTCCGTGGACATGTTGTACTCTTCTACATCTTATGTGTCAACCCTATGGGTCTGACAGTCCTTCCTTTGGAAGTTGACTTGTCTTTTGGGCTAGGATTTTGCCCACCTCTTTTTACTCTTCATGCGTCGACCCTAGGGTCCCGGTAGTCCTTCCTTTGGAAATCGATTAGCCTTCTTTCTGGACATGTTGTACGACATACCGTAACACACCTTTTCTGTGCTTCATTGCACATAAGAGAGGTCTTGAGCATCTCGTAAAATGGATTTCTAAATTGTCAAATATGCAAAGTGGAAGTCCTACGGGCGGCTTATACCTGGCGCAACCACTAATCAGTGTAAGAGAAGCTAAGTACTTCTCTTATCTTTTTTCTACAGTTCCTCACTTCGAGCGGGTCTGAACGAGTGTGTTCCATCCATTATAAATGAGTGTGGTAGATAAATTTTTCCTCACTCACTTTAAATGAGAGTGGAAGATACCCTCTTTTTAGAGGAAATGAGCTTAATTTCATGACTAGGCATTCCCTCGTTAGCATGTCATGCCTAGCTAACCTTTTGCAATATATCGATTGATGGAAGTCAATTTTGATTAATATTTTCCTTCTGCAGGAAAGCCATGCCCTTTCCTAGCATTCTATTTTGATTACATTTTCTACATAGGGTCCGAACCCAGAACCTTTATACGGATATGCTCGTCCTGCTCACTTCAGATGAGTTTGGTGTATTCCCTCTTACGGGATATGTTTTTTGTTTTTGCCTTATGACTAAACACCATTTAGTTGGTACACTCTATTTTGTCCAACCCTTCTCAGGTGTCCCGATTGTCCAAGGTCAAGTTTGATTGGTACCTCTTTGTGCCGGAAGCTATGTTCCATTCCTCGCCACCTCTATTCGGTTGAGCACCCCGTGTGGGTCCGAACTCGAGTTTCCCAATCACTTCAAATGAGTGTGGTGTTTTCCCCTTTGAGGGATGTTTTTTTTGGGTTAGCCTAAGTGCAACATACCGTTGTGCCAACTATTCTTAGATACTGCAGCAATTTCTTAACGGAATTCATTCTACAAATCTATGATAGCAGTATCATATATAGGGTTGATATGTTTTATTCATCCACCCTCTTTGATAATCTTGAACCAATTAATTTTCATTTCCTTGTCAGAGTGACATGCCGTATCAGTTCCAGAATTTGTTTGTTATCTATCCGATCCATGTCCTTCTTCAGAGCCACTTTTGATGCCTGACATTTGCCCCGGTATTTTTCCCGACGAGTATTGCCTTAGTAAGTTCTTATTGAAAATATTCGTTGAGCTCTCCCCTGCTATAGCTATTTCACTAGTTTTTAGGGACCTTTTAGTGAGACTAACTTTGCTAGTGCTAGCTTAAATCACCCTACATTTGGACTTTTCACTCCACCTCGATGATATTTCGATCGGTTTGGTTGGTTTGGTCTGCCCCATCGAATGACATGTCGTATTAGTCACTCAGCTGGTCCATGTCTACACCGAGATATTTGATGTCTCCCCAACAAAACTACTTTTGTAAGTGATGGGAAAATCCTAAATGAGAATTTCCTTGCTAGCTCATTTGGAGCACCCTTAGGGGTTAGACCGTGCTAGGTTATGTAACCTTGTTGATATTCTCGATTGATCTGGTTGGTTATGTCCGTCATGTTAAGTACCATGTTGTATTAGTCTCACGTCTGATCCATTAATCCTCTGCAAAATTTGCTTTGCTAGTGCTGATGTACAAGCACTCTTGTGGTTAGACCTTTCTGATATCTAATCCCATTTGATGGTTTTGACTTATTTGGTTGGTTTTTTCCACCAAGTAGAATTGCATGTTGTATTGGTTTTACCACCAATCCATGTTCATCCAGATTACTTGGATGTCCGACTATACTTTGAGCATGATACCTCAGAATGTTATGTTGTATGATTGTTCATTTGATATTTTGCCAGGATACATACCTCCTGCGTTATTTCATATGCTCGGCCAGGATACATACTTCTTGCCTTTTTTGATACTTGGTCGGGATACATACCTCCTAGACTATTTTGATTGGGGTATATACCTCCGTGATCATTTGATGTTCCAATCAATGGAACTATTGCCTTCACTTGGCTGACCCTTGATTATAAGACCTCCTTTTGAGGCACGTTGGGTTTTGTAGCCATTTGGCTTTGAAGCCTCTCGAATCATATGCCTGTTTCAGCCAGTTCCTTTATGAGAGCGTCTTCAGCTTTATATAGCTATATGTTTGATGTGACTTGAGCTCGACTACATTGTAGTTTTCTCAGTATGAGTGTGTTTAACTCTGGACACTCTTTGGCTTAATAGCCACGTTTCTAGAGCCATATGACCTTACAGTCGGCTCCGTTATGAGAACATTTTGTCTTCTGACACATTTGGCTTTCTAGCCATGTTCTTCAAGCCATGTGACCTTAGGGTCGGCTCTATTATGATGATATCATGTCTTTTGACACATTTGGCTCTTATAGCCTTATACTCCGATGCTTCTCGAACCACATGCCCTTTTGGGCTGGTTCATTTACGAGAGTATTCTGCCATCAGACATTCCATGGGTCATGCCTCTACGGCCTCTGAACCCACGCTTTGGTTACGCCTTCAGGGCCTCTGAACCATCCTTTTCGGTCGGCCATACTATTTAGTCACTGGTTTGATCACCACCTCTGATCAGGAAATATTGTGCTTTATAGCCACCTGATTAATGTGATGGATGTTTCGTCTCAAAGAGATCAGTTAGACTCGCGATCGGGGCCTCTTTCAAGGGAACACAACATAACACTTGGTCACACGAGATGATTGAGCATTCTCCCCTACTGTTTCGAATAAGGTCAGGTACGGGGTTTCCATCAATTCTGTTGTTTCGAATGTAGTCAGATAGATTGATGTGTCGTTTCGAATATGGTCAGGCAAACTTTCCCTCAGCCATACCATGTCCAATTTTTCTCGCTTGGATGAGATCCATTAGGTCATGCCTTTGTGGCCTCTGAACCTATTTTTGTGGTTATGCCTCTGAGGCCTCTGAACCACCCTCTTGGTTATGCCTCAATGGCCTCTGAACGAATTCTTTTGGGTCATGCCTTTATGGTCTCTGAACCCAAATTTTGTGGTTGACCAGTTTTGACTGGCTAGCCACACCTTCAACCATACTCAGTCTAGCTTATCTGGTATGGTTAAAGTTTCCTTTAGACTCCTCTTAGGATGTCACCTTAACTACCAGGCGAGTCATTCTTTTGAGAATGCTGCCAACAAATGCACTGTGCCTCAGTGGCATAACACACTTGTTGGGGGTACTTTGTTGGTATCATTTTTTTATGTCATGTGTGTCTATGATGTTGATTTTACTTAAGGAGGGCGTCCATGTTGTTAACGTTTTGAATACGGGCTAAAAATACAGAAATTATCATTTTGGATCGTTTGCTTAAAAGGTGATCTAAACAACCTCCAACGACGAAAAAGATAGTGCGGTCGCGTCCGGAACGTCGAATTTACCTTAGAGAGAGGTTCATTTCACTACGATGACGTGCTCAACAAAAATATGCGGAGAGATAATAATAATAATAATAATAACATTATTATTATTATTATAAAAAAAATAGGAAAAGTTTTTCCCTTTTAAAAAAAAGAAGCTGTGTAACTCTCCTCCCTCTCTCCTCTCTCCTCCCTCTCTCCTCTATTCTCTCTCTACAAAAACAAAATAAAAAAAATGGCTCTCTCTCAAAAAAAAAGTGGAGACGATGCCTCCTCTCTCCTCGGGATGGGGACACAGACAGACGCGAGGCACCTCTTCACGAAACTGCACGTCAGATGCTCGCTGGCTGGAGCGCCTAGCCGTCGTCAGATCCCGTCTCCACCGTCAGGGCTGCCGCTTCAGCCCTTCTCATCGTCTGAAAAGCTTCCTCTCACAGGATTTCACAAAAAGGCAGTTAAATCTACCTCTCTCATGGTCGTTCCTCCTCCTCGCCACTAACCTCGCTGGTGGCGTTCCCTTCTTCAACTGTCGTAGGCTGGTCGCCTCTCCCTCTTCCTTTTCTTCTACCTCTTTAATTTCTTCTTCTTCTTCTATCTCTTCTTCTTCTTCTTCTTCTATTTCTTCTTCTTCTTCTTTTTCTTCTTCTTTTCAAAATTTTTCTTCTTTTTCTTCTTCTTCTTCTTCTTCCGATTTTTGTTTCACTTCTTCCAATTTTTCTTCCTCTTTTTTTTCTTCTCCCAATTTTTTTTCTTCTTCTTCTTCTTCTCCTTCTCCTAATTTTTCTCATTTTTCTTCTCTTTCTTATTCATCATCTTCTTCTTCCTTTTCTCAACCAACCCCACCAACCTTGTCATTTTACTTTCCCAACGGCCGGCTATTTCGCTGGAGCATTTTGACGTCGTCGGACAGCGAGTGTTGCCGCTGTTGGAGGAGATGCATGCATCTTTTACCTCATGGGTTCCCCTCCTTCGCCGTCATCGAGCAACCTCGCTCATGAAGGTATATGTTTGTTATACTTTTATATGCCAAAAGTATTATTTTTGGATACTTTGCACTCTCTCATTCCTGTTTCCTATTCTCCTCGTTGCATGATTCATTGTGGGATACATTGGAGCACGGACTAGACGTTGACGGCTTGGAGCAAGTAAATACAACGCGCCTGTAACCTTCGCGGTGGTGAGATCCTCTAAACTCTTAGCTAGACTTAGGTTTAGTGGTGTCTAGGCTTGTGGGTTCAATCGCCCACACGGGGTGCGTGCGCCGGCATGGGTCAGCGCGATGACGAGCCTGCGTGATGGATCCTAAATTTCCTATAGCTAGCCCATAGGTTAGGACTTCCTATGCATAACCAAATGCCCTCCGTAGAGCCGAGTGTCTCCCATTTGTTGTGAGCCTTACCACAAGTCCCGATGGGTCAGAGTCCCTCACTCGCCTTGCTTTGGGTTCCCCCAGCTTTACTTGGAGAAGCTAGGGGGTTGTACTTGGCAAACCGAGAGAAGCTTCGTAGTTGGCTTGCTTTGCAAAGTCTGGAGGAGTTTGCGAAATGATAAAAGCTTTGTAGCTAACACATTTCACGACACCATGGAGAGTTTTCCCTTTGAAGATATGGGGAGAAAACTCCCCACATTCCCTCGCCAAAATAAGAGGCGACGGTGCTGCATATCCATGGGTCTAAACCTTAGGTCTTCTAGGTGAGGTCGTTAGTACGAGCATGGCTCGCTATCATATGTGGTCATTTGCACCTCATTATTTGCATATGTGTGTGTTGCATTGTTACATATTGTGTATCATATATCATACTTGCACTTGCACCTTGCACCTTACACTTGCACTTGCACTCGCACCTACACCGACACCACTTGTGCCTCAATCGGTTATTTTAAACCAGTTACGTCACTTGTGTTTCAGCCAGCTACCCCAGCCTGGTTGGCACAACACTTTGTTTTGACCGGATACTTCTTACCAAACAAGTGACCACTTGCTCATTTACATGTTGTGTATGTGCATGTATATATTGTGTGCATGATCAATATCATCTACTTGAGTTGCATACTTTCGGGTCACTGCCTTACCGACATACCTTCTTTTTGGACCCCTGCCGCTACGGCAGGCCTACCTCCAGGGCCTTGCCTTGCCGGCATAACCTCTTTTTGGGCCCCTACCGCAATGGCATGCCTACTTTCGGGTCACTGCCTTACCGGTATACCCTCTTTTCGGGCCCCTGTCGTCACGGCATGCGCATCTCCGGGTCACTGACTTACCGGTATACCCTCTTTTTGGGCCCCTGCCACAACCGCATGCCCATTCTAACGAGTCACTGCCTTCATGGCATACTCTTTGTCACTACTTATATGTTCTGATTTTCCTGCATTAGCATTTGCATTTGCATATTTTAGGTTCGTTAGGAGAGTGACCCTGTGTTGGTCTTGATGCCTTAACGAGCACTGCTTGCTGGGCTGATCCCATTGAGCAATGCGAGTTAATTCATCGAGATTAACACAAGTATGACTGCGCTAAAGATCTAATAGATCTAACTTGTGTCACCGTTCTTCGTGACACCCTTTAGATCCTTCAGATCTTTAGGATGGGGCCGACATGAAGACCCCGTCAAAGTCATACTATACCAAAACTTACCCCACACTTAGATACTAGGTTGATGCACTTTTCGTTAGATGGTGTGCTAGGCTAGGTCTTAAGGTCTTAAGTAGTGTTTTTGATACTTGGCTATTGTTCTCTGTTGGATTGGTTGCCCTAGCCAAGTATATTTCTTTTGCATTCTGTTTGTTGTGTGTCTGCATGTTGCATATGTGTGGTAGTGTGTTATGGCGTTCTTCTACAGGGAGCCATGCCCATTTTCATACACACAGGTACTACTATGGGGGGAGCAAGTAATGATTTCTGACCCTTTTGCTTGCAGGTGCTATTAGCTCCCCCCACTTTTAAGGCATGGCTCATGATACATTATGTGCATGTGAGTTTTTCTCGCTGGCATTCGTTTTTATGCAGGATTGAGTCTTTTTCTTTTCTTTANCGCTGGCATTCGTTTTTATGCAGGATTGAGTCTTTTTCTTTTCTTTATGTATATTTTTTTTAGAGTCTAGGAGAGTCCTGTAGCAGAAATAAGATATAGGAATGGGTTCCGAGACGTTAGCACGAGAACCACGTGGAGGGGACCAGGAGCAGATGCTCGTGCCCCATATCTTAATTCTGCATTTATATTGATGTATAGAATTAGGAACAGGCATGTATATGCGGAGTACAACCGCCCTTTTCTTTTCTGGGATATGTTGTCAACCCAACGGCATCGGCCTGTTTATTATTTTGGTTTGACTTGCTTTGCTTTTTTGCATCATGTTGCATGTCTGCACTTCATTTGTTTCTTTGTTTTCTTTTGTGTTTTATCTGAGATTTCACTATACAACATAGGCTCATTAAGGACCCTAAAATTGTAATTTTCTACAAAATCCTAAATAAAATCTTCAAGATAATTAACATTAAGGATTCTAAAATTGTAATTTTCTACAAAATCCTAAATAAAATATTCAAGATAATTAAAAATTAGGATTAAAAAAATTCAAGCTCTAAAAACTACAAATATTGGAGTTTTTGGTGCATGTCAATAAAAGAAAATTTTTTAATAAGTTTAAAGGTTATCGTTCACACTGCAATGTCAACAACAAGATTTAGGTTTTTTGGAAGCCCACTATCACTCTTTCCATTATTGAAAATGAGGAACAATATCTTCTTACTCAAATTAATTTAAAAGAATATCGAGAGTGAGACACTTTTGTTTACTCTAGCTCTCATTTACATGAAAAAAATCTGCTTTGGCAAAAAATATAGTTTATGGGCAGCTTTATTAATGAGAATTGGTTTTTTGGTGAAGACTTTAATATGATCGTGAAGTTTATGTAAGGAAAAGGAGGTGGTAGAGTTGAGCCTGCTTAAATTTATAGGTTTTCTAGCTCTAATTCTAATGCAGGTTACCTTGACTTGAGATATTCTGGATCTCCTTATACTGGAGGAGGGGTTCTCTCTATCAGAGATTGGATAGGTTTTTGGCTAATTCTGCTTTTATAAGTTACTTTCCTATTGTGAAGGTTCAACATTTGTTTCATCTTACCTCATATCATAATCCTATTTTGCTCACTTTGGCTTTCACAATTAAACCGATCATATCTCATTATAAATTTCTTAATGTTTGGACTTTTCATGATACTTATCTAAATTTAGTGAATCAAGCTTGGAAATTTGAGGGAGTTGGGACTCCTTGGTTCATTTTGTGGAAATTTCATAAGAAGATGGCTGCCCATTTTATTAAATGGAATTACCAGATCTTTGGTAATGTCTATAAAAAAGTGCAGGATGCTCAGAACATTGTTGATTCTCTAAAAGCTTAGCTTGAATTTTCTTCTGTTTTGGTGGACACTGTTGCTCAGGCTCATATTGCTTTAATGCATGCTATTGCTGTTGAGGAAATTTTTCTTAAGTAGAAGTCTAATGATTCTTATTTTGTTACAGGGGATAGAAATACTAAATATTTTCATACAACCCTTAAGCACAGAAGAAACATTAATAGTATTTTGAAAATTAAAAAGGGGGATGGGAGTATTTTAACTTGTATGGAAGAGATTGGTGATAGTGCTATAACTTTTTTTACTGAGATTTTTCAAACCTCTACTCATACTATGCATGTTAACCACACTCACTTGATGAGCAGAAAATCCTTAATGATTTTAAATCTATTTGCCCCAATAATGCTCTTGGGCCTGACAATTTTTCTTCTACTTTTTATATCCATTCGTGGGAGGTTATCAAGAGGGAGGTTATACTTAGCATACAAAGCTTCTTCGTTGGTGATTATCCTGGTAAATATTTCACCTCTGCTTTAATTGTGCTCATTCAAAAGGTAATGATAAGATATCCTGGGGCAATTTCCATCCTCTCTCTCTCACCACTGTAATATCTAAAGTTATGAATAAGATTACAGTGAACAAATTGCAGCCTAATCTTTCTCATATTAGTGTTGCTCAGCAATCTACTTTTATCAAGGATAGGGATATTACTGATAATATCTATTTAACACATGAGATTACTGAAGATTTGGATAAAAAGTGCAGGGGAGGAAACATGGTCCTTAAATTGGACATTAAGAAAGCTTTTGATACTATTAGCTGAGACTTTATTATTAACATTTTGTAGGCTAAAGGCTTTCAACAGGGCTTTTACTCTCTCATTAAGAGGTGGCTCTCTAATAATAGCTATAGTGCGATGGTTAATGGTAAAGCTCATGATTTATATTCTGCTATCATGGGCATTCAACTAGAAGATCCCCTCTCTCCCACAATCTTCATTCTTGCTTTTGATTACGTTTCTAGGCTTATCAATAAGTTGCAATTTGAGCACTCTTATATTCAATAATGTCACAAGTTTAAAATTGTGGTGAGTCACCTTGCTTATACTGATGATGCTATATTATTCTTAAATGCTGGCAAATGTGCGACACAATTCAATTTAATTTAGAAGATTAACAAACCATACTCGAAAGGGAAGGTGAAGTTTAGGACACAATGCGGGATCAACTTCACAACACACAATGCGCAGGTGGAACTAGTCCATCAACACACTTATTGGCGGTCCAACCCCACAAAAAGATTAAAAGTCCTAATTAACTTTTAAACCTCTCTGTTCAAAAGTAATTGAACAGACAGTCTTGAAGTCTGAAAGAGTTAACCGTACTTACCCAAGAAAGAAATGGGTGAAGTATGTCAATGGAAGAAGGGTAATTTGGTATTTAAGGGAAATGGACACATTACTAATATGTGAAGATAATATTCCCTGATTTAAATGGATAGAAAAATTAGTCCCCACCTGAGCCGCAGAAGCTTTCAACACAATTTTAGGGAGGGGGGTCCTGTTGAAGTTTTCGGTCGCTGGAATTCGAATCCCATCACCCGATTCAGAGGGACATTTAATTGACATAGATATTTAGATTTAAAAAATTTTGAAATTAAAATGAACTGAAATCTTTCATAGTATAAATGAGAGAGCGCCACACCTTAAGCTATGTATCCATCCCGAGAGATAGACACGTGACTTGACGGTGAGACTCAATCAAATAAACTAAGAAATATATGACATATGTTTGGTCTGTAAAACCATTATATTATAAGACAACAAGTTCCCCTATTTAGTATAAAAAATTAAATAAAGTTTATATTAAGTTGGGTTCAGAAAAGCTTTCTGTATGGGTAAGCCCCTATAGTTAATTACATCTTAGATAATCAAAGTCACCTAAGAAAGCTCTCAATAAGATTCAAGGGATATTATCTTCAGGAAGTTCAAAGGGTAGGACTATTCAACGAGATCAGACAAAAAGATATGAAATAGTAATGGCTCAAGTTTTGAACATTTTATTTTTTGAATCCAAAGGAAGAAGAACTATTGGATGTCACAGATCCTGA
Organism: Phalaenopsis hybrid cultivar; assembly: GCA_002079205.1. Lineage (NCBI taxonomy): Eukaryota > Viridiplantae > Streptophyta > Magnoliopsida > Asparagales > Orchidaceae > Phalaenopsis > Phalaenopsis hybrid cultivar. Next base: position 22,810 of record JXCR01068120.1, read on the forward strand.
GGAGAACCTCGGTGACTTCCCAATCTATCCTATAGTTTGGTTTCAATTTAGAGGAGAAATATTTAAGTGTTTTGTCCTACCAATTTTATTATTTAGGGCTTACAATTCTGTGAAATGATCACACAAATAGCCCAAAAGATACGAGGCTTTAGGTCATACTAAATGACAACCTCATAATCCAAAAATTGGTTAGAGCTTAAATCGTATAACAGGGCTATATAAATGCCTAAATATAGGTTGGGGATTTATGTTGCAGTAAGAAGACAACCTCAAAGTCCAATGGCTTGTTGTTTAATTCTAAGGAATGGTTTAGTTGGTGTAGATATGTTTTACTGTTGAAGATGACCGTGCTGCCCACATTGCTAGCTCCAAGCTCCTTATCGTAGCAAGTTTAAGTTTTTTAATGTGTCAAGTCATAAAGTTAAATCAAGTCTTTCCTGAGGTTATAGTTACTTAAATATTATGGGCGGGTTAAATTTGATTAGAGCGACACCGGTTAGGATCCCACGTTCCCAAGTTTCAGTATCACTATTTTCTTTTGAATTTACTTAGCTTAAATGAGTTATGAAACCCATTTAAAATGGGGAGATCTTGTTAGCGTTACCTCCTCCTAGGGACTGCCGTAAATTCAAAATGACATTTTAAATTTAGTGATGTTTCAAAGGATTTATGATTACCTTTGAAATAATTAAATGTTTGTTTTAGGTATTGAAAATGTTGATTAATTTTTGAAAGAAGTTGTTTTGATTTTTCAAGTGAAGTGAGGTATTCACCCAAGTAGTTTATAATCCTAAAATTACCACTTATGGCTTTTCACCTCATAACTTATGAAGCGCCATTTAAATGACTAAATAGATTTTAGAATACCCTATCCATAGAGTAATTAAAACATCAAAGGACAAAAATGTGGTTTTTTTAAATTTTTATTTAAATTAAATAAGTATCTTAATTTAGAAAATAAGATTTTCAAAATTAATTTATTTAAGCAATCAAAATAAGGTTTTTGGATTATGAGAAAAGTATTCGAGGTTACATTAGGTCAGAGAAAACACTTAGGCAAAATGCTATGATTTTTTGAATTAAGTTCTAATAATTATTTTATAATTATTTAATGATGTTTTTTTATTTAACTTGTATGGAAAGTATGTTTTATTTACAAAAATATCTTTTTTATTTTGATTAAACCTCCCTGAGTCCAAAAAACTCGTAGAAATAAATTTTATATTTTTATTATTTTTAAATTAATTATTATAATTATTTTAATTAGAAAAATAGGAAAATACATTTTAAGCCTTTAGAAATTTATTTTTAACTTAAGAAATTAGGAAAAATATTTTTAATAAGTCCCAATTGACGAGGAAACCATTAAAAACATTTTAAAACACTTTTGTATTTTTGGAAAATTTTATTTATTATTAATTTTTAAAATTAAAAATAAAGCTTAAAAATCAAGTATTTTTATAAAAAATTAGTTTTATTTTTCCTAAGTGGTCCTAACTCAAGGAACTCAGAAAATCACTTTTCATAATTTTCTTAAATTTATAAAATTTAATATAATTATTTTGTACCAAAATATGATGTTTCTTAGAAAATCAACTTGAGTGCCCAAACTTAATCAAATAATTTTTAAATTTTCACAGTAGATAAAAAAGATTTTTATGCACAATGTGAGATTCATTTTGTTAATTTTTTGTTGATATTTAGTTTAAATAAATTATTACAAGATATACATTATATTAAATAAAGAAGATTACTGAACTATTCAGACCATCATGACATTTTTCGTAGACTTTTCTGACCACAAGAAACCTATTAAAATTTGCCGCATAATTTTCTAAGTGGTATTTCAATTTATGTTATTAAAATAAGCCAAAATAACCATTATAACTTGAAATTTAGGCATGGAAACACAGAGATGTCCTCTGACCTTAAAAAATCAGAGAATATTGCCTCTGTAATTAAGAACAAACCATCAAAGTTTCAATACATGGTGGGCAACGCTAAGCCATAATGAATTGAAATATCACAAAGAGTATTTAATTAATTATAAATCAAAGAGTTGTCAAATAATAATTATTTTTGTTTCACATTATATTCCTCTATTCAATGAGCAAGAAGGTTTTTCTTATTTGTTTTTATAATTTTTTACACAAAGATATGAATTTTTTAAGATATGATATTTATTTAAATCATAAAAGGCTATTTTTGTATTTATCCCACCCATCTGCCACGTCAGCCTCATCCTCTCTGAAGCACCACACATTGCACTCTGATTTGACACTATCATCTAACTCGGCAGGCACGTGTCGTGCTATTCATGGTTCATTCCCACATTCGGCTTGATCTCGTTCGTCAGTTTGATACACACGCGATTGGATGGTCCTCAGTCATCGTCCCAGACCAACCAAACCTATGAGCCGTTAAACTTCTAGATCTAAGATCTCACTTGATACTCAACCAAATCACTTCAGATTTGTTCCTAAACCTTCATCTACTTAAAAAAAACACATCCATACAGTTAAAATGCTATGAAATCAAACTTCACTTCACATTTGGTGAAAATCGAGCTCATGATTAAGTTTAATGGCCTATACCTTTGTCTAAGAGGGGAGGCCTCAATCAAATGCTTGTGGAAGTTTTAATGGAGTCCAAAAAAACTCCTGAATATGTTGAAATCCTCTAGTGTAAGCTCCAAGTAGATGTTCAATGAAATGGGGTGTGGCCTTGGTCTGAGAGTAGATTAGGGAGCTCAACTGAGGGGGATTTCAATGGGAATGTTCCTCTCTTGCTCTAGGGAAGCTCAAGAGTAGTTCAATTTAAAGTTTTGGGGATTTTTGAGAATGGTCAAAAGTTGTCCTGATTTTGAGCTCATAAATTGGGCTTAGGTTGTGGGGAATTGGCCAGGAGATGGTTGCAATGAGATTAGCGAGTCTTGGGGGGGCTCTGGAAGCACTTTGGTAGATTTTACCCATTAAATTTGGTTCTCCCTTTTTTTGGTCATAAAAAGGGGGCTTTAAATAGAGGGGAAGGAGAGGCCACCATGGCTGGCCATTAGGTGAAAAAAGTTTCTTATGTGGAGGGCTGAGTGGCACAAATATCCAATTGGAGTGAACCAAGTCGGGGAATTCAAATTTGGAGTTTAAGCTTAGGGGTGGCTCTCAAATTTGGTGTTTTCCAGCAAGTAGGCAGACCAGCAGGGCCAGGGGTGGTGGTAAGAAAAGTCAAGGGATCCCAAAGAGGGTTTATGATGGTTATCCACTAATAGTTAGTGATGATGGCAATGATATTTTGAATTACTTCCAAAATGGGTGAAACCCCATAAATCAAGGGACCATTAGTCCATAACACAAATAGAGTAGGCTAAGTGAGTCTAGCCTGGTCACTAGGGTCTAGAATTTTGTTGTAGATGCTTCGACTGGTTCAATTTGGCATGGCTCGATCGGTTTTTGTGCATGGGTTTAATTCAGTTCAAATTAGCTTGAAGTTGGGTTTAGGTTTGGCTAGTCATGACATTGGACTCAATTGATTGAACAACTTGGTGTAGATGATTGACATAAAGAGATTAAAAAGGATTTAGAGTAATTTTGAATTGATTTGATGGGTCAATTTGAATGATTTTGAGCATTTGATCAATTTTGGGGTGTTGGGTTAAACTTGGGTTTAGATTAGGCTAGAGTTGGGATAAGTCCAAATTGAGAGGTTAAAATGGTCTAGAGGGATGTTATTAAGAGTTCTTAACATTAATTAGGTGCAAATTTTGGATTTGGGCATTCAATTTGGTGAAATTTGAAGACATGGCTAAATATGGGTAAAATTAAGGTTTTAGTCCATGTTGGTTTTGAGTAAAATTGGGGCTTGAACAGGACCAATTGAAGGTTCAAATTGGTATGTGGAAGTGTTTTTAAGAGTTTATGATGCAAAATTGAGGCAATTGGATAGATTTGGGGTTCAATTGAGTTAGATTTTGATTTTGGGTCAAATTAGGGCTTTTTGACTTGTGCTAAAATTGGGTTCCAAAGTGAATCAATTGGGCCTGAAATTGGTTTGAATATAGTTTGGTCATGATGAATTTGAGTTTACAATTGAAATTGGAGAAAATTGGGATCATATTGGTGGACATTTGGGGTGAATTGGGGTAATTGGGCCTTTAAAGTTAAATTGGGGCTTTTGGTCAAAATAGGTCAGATTGAGCTCAATTGAAGGGTCCAAATTGGTTTGGGGACATTTGAAATGATTTTAAAGGATTTGGGAATGTTTGGGCTACCAAGGATATTTTGGTAATTTTGGTAATTTGTGTGGTACTTTAGTAATTTTGGGATGCTTTTGGAAATTTGGGTGGGTTCAAATGCTATGATATGATTTTTGAACAAATTTAGGTATTTTGGGTGAAATTGAGAATTTTGGAGTTTTAAGGGTAATTTGGTAAATTGGGTAGAATTTGGGGTAAGTGTCAACCATTTATTTTAAGCTATGGACCAATGGAATGCTCTACTTTGGTTCCTCCATGTACTGGTCTTAGCTAGACCCTAGCCTAGGACGAGTGGGTCTTGGGGACCACCATCTCCATGAGTCTCCCAAAGGGTCAAGGGGTCAAAGCTAGGTAGACTTAGGCTTAAGTTAGTGAGTGGAAGTGTAATGTGCAAGTGAGTATGTGAGAGCAACCAAGATCACACCACCAAAGGGTTAACCCTAAGGCTAAGCAATTCTGTGGGAACTCTTCTTGAGCTCTCCTATAATGGCCCAATCTACTAAGTGCTAGAGATTATGACCAGTACATGGAACTTCAAGTTGAGCAAAGAAGAGTTTAAAATTTCTAATTATGAGAGTTTATTTCCTAGTCCTCTAAAAATAGTCATTAGGAAAGTCTTATGGATAAACTATAGGCTACTAAGGAGGAAACTAGACCTCAATCAAAAGTGAGGTCAACAATATAAAAATATTTTTTTTTCAAAAATTTCCTTTTGGGCCGTATATATTAACTTAAAGTAAAATACAGCTACATGATCTTGAGATGGGGAATAGACAACTTATCCCCATGGCTTAGAAAAGCTACAAGTGGAGGAATGGATTTACTAATAGAACACAACTCAGATTTCCTTCCTAAAGTAGATAACCAATGTGCATGACAATTGCATTCTCTTGGAATGTGAGTGTGTGCAATAGGAATAGATTTAAAACAAGGTAGGATTTTGCACTTCCATTTCTGAATGTGCCAAAGAGGAGTCTCCAACTTCTTCAAAATCTGGATGCATGTAAGACTATCAGATTCCACCAATAGGTGAGAAACCTTAGAAATATTGGTAATGTAGACGGCCCAATAAATAACAATCATCTCAGCTTCCAAGGAATCCATTGCCAAAGTTGGAGAGTAGAAGTACAAGAGGCACTTCCCATTGCAGTTTCTAAACACTCCCTCAATGCCAGGATCTTCATTTGAGTAACTACAATCAGTGTCAACTTTTAACCAATTAGCCAAAGGAGGAGTCGAACAAATAAGGGAGGGAGTGGTCAACAATTTTTCTTTACTATTAGGAACATCATTCAAGTAAATATTATGGAATTTATAATGCTTGATAAGCTTTTGGATATAGGAAGTGTAGTTTATGACCACACCCTTCACCAAATGCTGCTTTTCAACATGTTTAGCGTGGTTTCTAGACATCCAAAGAAACCCAACCACAATGCATGGAATAATAGATAACTTGGCTTCATTCCAATCCGACCAGCAAAGAGAAACTTTGCCACATCTTATTTTGAACCTGTCTACCTTCAACTGATCCAAGAGGTAAGACCAAACTAATTTAAAGAAAAGACATTAAAAAAATAGATGGTCTAGAGACTCCTCATAAGCATTATAGAGGCAACAATGGGAAGGTCCCCTTATCCCTTTAAGCTTCAAAATGTCATCTGAAGGTAGCAGCATTATCTGCAGCTATCCCCAACTTTCTTTACCCTAGCTCACAAGATTCCACTCAATGAATTTGTGATATATAAATGAAGATAGCTTTTTTTAAGGTCATTGCTTAGTTACAATTTTATCTTTTTGACCTAAAAAGATTGGTGTGTTCACTACCTGATGTGTAAGGGCAGGGGTTAATAAAGTTTCCAGCAATCTGCAGTTCCACTTGTTATCAGTCCAATAGTATTTCACCTAACTTGTGTAGCATTTGCTAGTGTTATCCTGATAGAGCTTGTCACCCTAGCAATTCCATTGATCCAGCCAGAAATTAATTTGTCCCTCCCATAACTCCTAGATGAATAGTTCTTCATCTTGATCCTTGATGTAGAATAGCGATGCCCAACATTTAGAATCTCTTAACTTCTCAGTGACATGTGTGGGGTGAGCACTTTTACAGTATTTAACCATCATAAATTTCAACCGAAGATAGTCTTATGCGCTAAAATTGATCCATAATTTCTAGAGGTTGATAAAGCTTAAGTGCTAAAAGCTTTTGAAACCCAGTCTTTCAGCCTGTATGGGTTTACATAGTATCTGACAAGTAAGCCAGTGGAACTGCTTTTTTTGCCCATTCCAAAAGAATTAATTGAATATCATGCTTAAAGAGATCTGTGTATTTTTCTTCATACTAAACGTTTGCAAAGTGTAAGCTGGAAAAGCTATAAAAATGCTTTTCAATAAAGTGATCCTCCCCGCATTTGAAAGAAATGAATTAATCCAACTTTGTAATTGAGATTTAATCTTTTAAATAATGTCATTAAATTAGGTTTGCTTTGTTCTACCCTTAATCAATTGAACACCCAAGTAAGTGATAAGCAGTGGAGAAATGCAGAATCCAGTATAATTAATGATCCAATGTTTGGTTTGAGCTTTGGATTGAGTGCTGAGAAATATTAAGCATTTTAACTCCATCTCTTGATGTTAGTTGAAAATGATAGAGGCCCTGAAAAAGAGCGTTTACAACAACTTTGGAAGCATATGAGAATAATATGATATCATCAGCTTAGGAGAGATGATTGATGTCACTATTAAACTTTTTTTCTTATGCTAAACAAGGAGATTTAACAAACAGATGATTGAGAAGCCCAGATAGATAATTAAAAGCTAGGATAAAAATAGTTAGAGACAAAGGACCACCTTGTTTAATGCCCCTGGACGCACTAAAAAAACCATGAAATTTCTCATTCATCAATGCAAAGTGAGCATTGTAATGGAGCCACTTATGAATAAGTTGTATAAAGCTTGCTTGGATGCCCCTAACAGAAAGAGTCTATAGTATAAAATCCCAATTAATGGTGGCATAGGCCTTCTTGAGATCAAGTTTGAAAATAACATTGTTCCCACTACATATTCTATCTAAATCCAACAAGAATTCTCGAGCCAACACAATATCATCATAGATAGTTCTTCATTTCACAAAAGCAACTTGATTGACACAAATCAGATTATATCGATTGTGTTGTAACCTGAACAGTAAGATTTTGCTGATGATTTTGGAGATCACATTGGTTAAACTGATTGGTCTAAAGTCTCCTCAATTTCTTCTAAGCTTGTTTTTTAGAATTAATGTAATAGTTGAAGCTGTAAAACACCTTGGTGGATCCATCCCCTAGAAAAAGTTTTGCACATCAGGAATGACTTCAATCTTAATACTAGACAAAGCAGATTAATAGAAGGTGGTAGAAAACCCATCTGGTTCAACAGACTTGAGACCATCAATAGAATCTAGAGCTAACTTAATTACATCTTCCATAACTTAATTATCAGTATATATATATATATATATATATATATATATATATATATATATATATATATATATAT
>JXCR01068125.1:0-20442 GCA_002079205.1 Phalaenopsis hybrid cultivar
AATACATATATAATTGTCCCTACTGCTGACGATTACTCCATAAAACTTGGAGCTGCTCCCACGGTTTGTGGAATCATAATCGGGTCAATGGCTGTTGCGCAAGTATTTTCGTCTGTTTATTTCAGTGCCTGGTCAAATAGATCGTACTTCAAACCGCTTGTTTTCAGCAGTATTGTACTGTTTNTACTGTGTAATGCTCATGCTTATGCTTCGAATAATAGGGCATGTTGGCATAGGGGAAATGGAAAGTGGTCTTGCTCATCCTCTGCTATTACATTCGGAAGATAAAGAAAATGACGGCGGAGATGAATTTGATGATAGTGAAGAGGCTCCAGAGGACTCTCGCGCACCGGCAAATTCCATTGTTTCAGCTTATAGGCTCCTTACACCATCAGTAAAGGTTTGTAGTTCTTTTAACTTCATTAATCGATCTTATGAGAGATTATTTAACTTAGATATCTGGGACATATTGTTTAACTTTTATTGATGCAACGGGTGCAGTAATAATCAGTTTCTTAATCTGATTTTTTTTTTTTCCGAATCTTGATATGTGATGGCTTGCCTTTAAATACTAGAAATAGATACTTCACCTATTAACAATGTTCTCAAGAGCTCCTAAAGCATACCATTATGTCATTGGGGAATTTTTAACACAATGCTTAAGATTGTGGGAGAGGATCATCCGAATGATATTTGTACACCAACATATAATTAACCGGTTTGATGTGAATTAAACCCATTACTCATATACTCCTTAACATTACCTAATATTTTATCATTTTAGACCTCTTTAATGTCAGTGGTAAAGGGCAAAGGACTACCTTCTCTTTTTTCTTGCATAGTACTGGAAAAGATTGGGGCATTTACGCACATACAACCCAATTCTTATTTATTTACATATACAACACCTAAACATTCATATTTACATGCATATCACTCAAAATTTCAAAATCACACCAAAATTACCATTATCACTACACCTTGTTAATTGTCATGCAGAGATATATGACACCAATTTATTATAAGTGTAATTGGGGTCATAAGTGTAAATATCAAATTTTAGGTGCTAGATATGTATATACATAATGTGGCATTTATGTAAATCTTTGCAATTAGATTATATTCAGAAGCATTAATATCATGACTAAAATGTAACTAAGCATAAACCCATTCTTCAAGACATTCTTTTTAAACTTAATTTTTTATATTTATTTGCTGTCTTCAGGTTCAACTATTGATCTACTTCATGCTCAAGTTTGGAATGGAGATTTTGCTGTCAGAATCAAGTGTCATCACTGAATATTATTTCAATTGGACTACCAGTTCTGTCGCCATATTCCTTGCAATACTTGGGCTCACGGTTCTTCCTGTAAATGCCATTGTGGGAAGTTACATATCCAACTTGTTTGAAGACAGGTAAATAAATAAATTTCATGCTGAGATGATTAAACTTGCTGCTAGAATCCACTGTCTTTGCTTTTTTATTATCATAAATGGAACATGTTGAAAAGATTTCCAATAAAATTTGATACTTTTTTAAAAAATCATGAAGTAATTAGTTATGACAGACTGATTCCATTCATCGTCCCTCTTTTCTCGAAAGATCGAGTTTTTGATCTTCAACATCCTGACCAGCTTTGCGTCTAATCTATCCCATAAGATTTCTCCAATTCCTTGTTAATTCCTAAACAATTTTTTTTACAGGAAAATCTTACTGGCATCTGAGATTATGATGTTAGTCGGCATAGCCTCAAGCTTCCATGTCACCAGCTCATATACAGTGGCTCAATACGTCTCATCTGCACTCATCACATTTGTATCCGCAGAAGTACTTGAAGGTAAATAAATAATTGTTTCAAATTACAAAGTTATCTCATGCTTCCATCATTCAAAGTAAAAATACGAGTCAAGTGTCAAAACCTATTTACATGGTATCATTTTTGTCCCAAAGTCTATAAAAGTGACAAATAATTTCATACTCTTTTTAACATGAGTTGAAATGGTAACCAGAAACTACTGAAATGGATAATGTGATCGGCTTTGTTTTGAACTGTGCTCTCATCTCTGTCAACTACAGGTGTTAACTTATCCCTCCTGTCGCAAGTGATGTCGTCGCGGCTTGCTCGAGGAACTTACAATGGCGGGCTTCTGTCGACAGAGGCCGGAACGTTGGCTCGAGTCGTTGCAGATGGCACGATAACATTGGCTGGATACTGGGGCGAAAGCAGGCTTCTGAATACCACTCTTCTCCCTTCTTTATTGATTTGCATTGTCTCTATTGCTGCCACATTCCTTACCTTCAACTCTCTCTTTTAAAGAGAGACAAACTATATTTCTTGGCTTGTTTTATGATGTTGGCTTTGGCAGTATATAGAGAATTAAGCCAGCCAATTCATTTGATTTATTTTATTTAAAAAATGTAGCTTCTAAATTTTGTGAGCAACATGGTTTCATTGCGCGCTCGAATGTGCAGCCCATTGGTTAGAAATAAAGTGAAGAATTTTTATGTCATTTTGTTGAAGATTAGAGTAATGATTTGGATGTGCTTTATAGCCATCATATTTGTTTTATGATGAGTAGAATAAATTGACTAGTAAATGATGCAATATGTGTAGGGCTGCAATGGAGTCGAGTCGAGTTGAGCTGAGTCTATTATGTATTGGATTTGGCTTGATAATATTATAAGTTATTTTTGTTCAGCTTGAATTTGTGTCGATGATTAACATGTATGTTCAAAATTAGTTTGTTTATGTTTTTTAATATTTGATAAACACCATAAAAATGAGAATGAGCATCTAGATTTTTATATAAAAATTTTCAACAAAATAAATAAGTATACAAATTTAAATAAATAAGTAATTGAAGAAATTTTGAACGAGTATTTATTTATTTTACATAAATTAAATAAAATATATAAATTAGTTGTAGGTAAATTTTTTTGTAATTAAATGATATAAATAAGTATTAAGAAGTTAATTCATTAAAATTTAAAAATTTATATTGAATTTTATAATATTTTTAAATGCTTATATGAAATTTAATATTTAAATAATGATGTCCAAGAAAATAATGAAATGCACAACTTTTTAGGACATGGCATGTTATACGTACCTGATTTTAAATGTCTTTGTCTAAAAATGTGGACGACAACATGGATCACATTCACACCATGCCGTGCATGTATCCCAAATTATCGACCGCACGTCCAGCGATGCACCATATTCACTTGAACTAAACCCTAATTTCTTTTAGTCAACAATCTCAAATTTTAGAGGACGTTCATTTTTATTTTTTGAAGTTTATGACATATTGCATTATTATATGTGTGATTATTGAACCCTAATGATTTTCATAATGCAATGTAAAGTACCTAGAAGCTAAATATAATTCACTCCTTACATGATTATATAGCCTTTAATAGACACTACCAACATGTCTACAAACCTTTGCCCCCATAGGCATGATTTTGGATGTTGTTTTTTCCTTAAATAGGGGCATTTACATACATACCATTCAATTCATATGTATTTACATATCTAACCCTTAAACTTTGCTTTTTAATACATTAAAAAAATAATTATTTTATTCCTTGAAAAATGAAATGCATCTTCCCATACATAGAGAAGTATAGATGTTAGAAATGTGAACATATTACATAAATGCAATTCAATGTATAAACATAAAAGTATTTCAAAAAAAACCTTGAGAGACATGATTTAGTTTGTTTAATTGATGAAGAATGATTGGATTTGGCACAAAACAAGTACAAAGTCACATGATCGGTTGCTCCGTGCAATTATTTTGGCTAAAATTGTAAAAAATTAGNGCATCATGTTGTCCGTTTGGGGCAGCTTATAAGTGCGGGCGGCGTTTTCAAAATGCCACCGTACCGTTTGGTTCGAGCGTTTGGCCAGCTTATCCGAAACTGCATTTGAGTTTTTACACTAAACGCAGATCGCGAGTCGAACCCTGCGGCCGGCCTGCGGGCCGCATTTCAGGATAAGCAACTTATCCTGAAACGCAGAAGCTGCCCCAAACAGATGAAGAATGATTGGAGTTGCCACAAAACAAGTACAAAGTCACATGATCGGTTGCTCCGTGCAATTATTTTGGCTAAAATTGTAAAAAATTAGTAGTGGCAGATATGTCCATAAATGTCCAGGCTGGGAATATTGACAACAGCTTACCATATCGAACCGACAATTGTCCTTTCTGTGTTGATGTACCTATCTCCATAAGCCCTTAGTTTTCTTCTTAATCCGCTGCACTATGGCTTTATTTTGGACCTTGATTCGTGCTAGAAGGTTCGTGACGGTAATAAATTAATATTTTAGTGTTACACGAAAATGAAGCATACACTTTGGTAATTAAAAAGAAGTGAGTATAAGAAGACGCGTCGACTTTTTATGTGAAATATTTTTTTGAAAGAAAAATAACTATGGGGTCTAGTCAAGTTAAAATAATTCACAAAGTAATTGTAAGTATATTAGTCAACTCTTCTCGAGAATTAGAAATAATGGAGTTTCAAAGTTGATATACAATGGTAGTTCAACAATAATAGTTATGACAGACCGCTGAGGCCATAGTTGATGGCTATGAAAGCGGCAACATGCCATGAATGTTGTAGATGGTGCTTGTAGCACCAGCTTGTCATAGATATTGATGTTGAAATTCATATTAGTTGTTGGATATGTGGGTCGTAGATGATTTATTTAGGTTAGTTGTCCACAAAGGCCACAGTAGGAAGCTACAGGAGTTGTGAGCCACGATTTTTGTAGTTGATCGGGTAGGTCGTATTTGTGAGTTGGGACAATGTTGTTGGGCTGTAAAAGTCGAATTTGGGAGCTGCACGAGTTGTGAATCACATAAACCGTAATTGGTCACATATGTCGTTGTGGTGAACTGACATGATGTTCGTGTGCCACAAAAGTCGGAGTCAGAAGTTACACGAGTTGTGGACCACATAGGCCAAAGTTGATCAAATTGATTATTGTTGTGAGTTATGATGATGTTCATAGGTGGCAATGGCCAGAGTCGGGAGGCGCACAAGTTGTGACTAACGTAGATCGTAGTTGGTCATGTAAGTTGTAGTGGACTTATGTGGTGAGTCATGATAACGTTCATAAGCCATAAGGGTCGGGGCCAGGATCTGCACGAGCTGTGAACCTCGTAAGTCGTAATTGATCGCATGGGTCATAATGGTGAGTCGTGATGACAGGGGCCCGAGTCGGGAACTGCCCGAGCTATGAGCCATGTTAGCCCTAGTTGGCAAATAGGTTGTAATTGTGAGTTGTGATAACGTTCGTAGGCCACAAAGGATGAAGTTATGAACTACGCAAATTGCGAACTACGTAAGTCATAGTTGGTCACATAGGCGTAGTGGTGGGCTTTAAAGAGATAGCTTTATAAGCCCATAGAAATTCAACATTTTCGGGGTGCATTGTTACACTGTCTTTAAGAGGCATTATTGCATTGTATGTGGGATGTATTATTATACCATTATTGAGGTGTTTCGTTGCGTCGTGTTCAGGGTGCATCAGCACACCATCTTCAAGGTGTGTTGTTGCACCTTATCTGAGGTGCGTTGTTATACCGTTTTTGGAAGACGTCATCGCACCGTATGTGGGGTGCATTGTTACACTGTCTTTGGGGTGTGTCATTACATCGTTATCGGGGTGTGTCGTTGCACCACATTCGAGGTGCATTATTACACTGTCATTCGATGGTTGCTGCACTATATTTGGAATGTATTGTTACACCATTTTTGGAGTGCATCGTTGCAAAGTGTACTGGACGACGTATAGCTATCCTAAACAATTTGTTGTTATGCAACATACATTAAGATTCTACAATGCACGATATGACTCCATAAGGGACTTCATTGCAAGGAGCAGATCATGGTCGATGGTGGCTAGTGGGTGGATGTCAGAGTTGTTTAGAGGAGGCGACAGTTGGAGTTGGCAACTGTTAGAGGCAGCGACCACTGTTAGAGGCAGCGACGACTGCCGGAGGTGACACTGTTGGAGGCGACAACAACCTGAGTTGATGAAGGTGGTGGTTGTCAGAGGAGGCTGTTGGACACATCAAAAGCCAGAGCCGGTCGAAGGCTTTGGTCGAAGTTGGCGACGACGGCTGCCGAAGTTTGAAGTATTTGCCAAATTTGCAGTGCAAAAGTGATTTTGGATTTCAGCCCTTCCTCTAAGCTTCCATCTTCTTCTTGCTCAAGTTTTAGTCCCCATCTCAAGAAAGGGTTAGAGCTCTATTTATAGAATCCAGGCTAAAAAAAGGAATGAATCCATACCTTTTTAATGAGAATTTTGGAGATATTCCTTTGACCAGACAATGTTTAATGAATCTTTGAGCGTCTTAATAATGTCACAACCGAGCGATCTTGGACTCATCATATTTGTCTCTCCTAGATGCTCGATTTGATTATAGACATGTAAGACTTGAAACTTGTTTGACATTTCAATTATGTATTAAATTTTCAAAATAGTTTAACCACTTGATCTAGGCTTTATTTGACTAGGATTGAAAAAAAAAAAATTGTATCATTGTGGACGTCTTGTTAAACCGATCAGCTTGACTATAAGTTTGCTGTAATTAAAGTTATGAATGTTTTTTAATCAAAATTTGATTATTTTATTTAAAAATTATGACTTATCAATATTAAAAACTATCACATCATATTTTAAATTTTTATTACAATATATTTGTGTATGCGAAAATGTTAGTATAAATTTAAGATATTAAATATTATACATTTAAATATGAAGTTTATTGGTATTAAAAATATATAAATAGTAGTTGTTTTTTTTTCAAGAAAAATATTTGANGGTTATACAGAAGGAATAAGAGGGTTATATTCTCGTTATACCCCCTTTAACCTCTGAGTACCTTCTGTAACCTACATGTAACCAACAAATAAGTTTCTCGCTTCTGTTTTCATATATCAAGAACTCATTTGAAGGTTTCAGAAGATTATATGAAGGTTACAAGAGAGTATAACACTGAGATAACTCATACGCAAAAAATGTGAACAATTAACTAATTTGTTTAAATAAAAAAGAAGCGTTTGCATGAATACCACTCAAATTTATCTCTTTATATATATTAAAATTTAAACTTTAATATTTACATGTAAATCCTTCCTTTTCTTAACATCATAAAAAAAACATATCAGCATTATTAAATTTTCTCTTATAAGTGTAGATATCCAATTTTAAGAGTTAGATATGTAAACACATAAGAATTGTGTGGGCGTGCATGTAAATCTTCCAATAAAAAAATGCAACAACAATTATATAAATACAATATTCTTACGACCTCTGCAATTAAAAACAGTAAATTCATTGTAATTATTAAGTACACAATGGAGCAACAATGCAGATGCCTTCCTCCTCGCCCGCTTCCCTGCCCAGATGTATCACTGAAAGCATGGGGGAGGTTGACAATTTTCTCGCTAGAACTGACTAGCACTTAGCTCCTTCGCGGCAAGAGAGAACTCCGGCGGCGGTGGTGATGGTGGCCACCATGGAAGACGACTTGGCTCCAAGGCTGGACGCCCTTGCATAGCTCGCCGCCGCCCCTGCTCCGGACGGAGTAAAATAAGCGCCGTTGAGAAGAAGATCACCTTCCGACCTCCAGTTCCAGCCCTTCCATGCCCTTTGATCCCTCACCACCCTCTTCGTCACTTCTTTGGCGAATGGGTTCGCCGGAGCAAGGTATCTGTTTCCTTGGCTGTTGATGGTCGGCTCTGCGCTGCCGCCAATGGCGTACATCTCCCAGTGAGTGTAGTCATTGTTGACCACGTGGAAGTAGCCATGCCTGCACCTGGTTGCAGCACGTAAAAATCTCTTTTTTATGATTTAGTGATGGGAAATTTTAATGTCAGATAAAGGAGGAGGAGAAGTTGCCTCGGCATTCGCTGAATCAGCCCCTCGCCGAAATGATTAAAAGCAATTGTCACCTGCATCACTTTGTCTTTACCGTACGAATCGCTGTGGCCGAGCAGCATCACCTGGCAAGATTTAACATAAATACCGTTCAGCTTTTATGTATTTACATTTCAATAATTTCAAATCACAACCATACCTCATTGTGATTTGTGAAATAATTATTAGAAATAGTAATGGCGGTGGATCCGATGATTGCATCAATAAGCCCATCGGCGCAGTTGGAGAGGGAGCAGTGATCCACCCAAACATGACTCCCGCCGAAAATCGACACGCCGTCGCCGTCGGCCATCGTCCTCCATCCATAATGCGTCGGCGAGCTCCTTACCATCGCATTCCCCGTCGGCTTACAGTCATGAATGTGCAGGCCATGGATTATAATGTTGGTCACGAACTGAATCGTGATGCAGGCGCCATTGGCGATGTGGACGCTGACACCGCGGCCGTCGATAGTCTTGAAGCTGTTCATGATTAGTTCCTGTTTGAGCGAGATGGTCATGTCGCGCTTGAACACGATCCAGAGAGGTTCGGTTTGTATCGCGGCGTGACGGAGGGTCCCCGGCCGGGGGTTCACGGCGTCGTCATCGCTGGGATCGGTGACGGTGTAGTAGCGGCCGTCGCGGCCTCCGATGGCGTTGCGGCCGAAGCCGATGCCGCAATCTGCTAGCCGCTTGCGGTTGAGGTGCCAGTCGGAGTCGCAGCGCCAGCAGGCATCGATGGGGTTGCCGGTGGAGCAGGATAGGTAGCCAAGGCGGCGTCTTGATGTGGTTGTGTTTAGGGGCCTGGTTTCAAATGAGAGTTAAAGTGCCCGTTTGGTTTGTTGCAACTTATAAGCACGGGAGCATTTTTTTTAACTCTGCAGGTATTTTTTGGATTACAAGTTTTGTCCGTTTATTCAAAAATACCATACCTGTTTCACTCAACTCAGGCCACGGGTTGAACCCCGGCTGTCTACCTACGAGCCTCATTGCAGGATAAGATTATTCTGAAAGACAAAGCTGCCCCAAACCCCCTTTGAGGGACATTTGGGACAATTTGTGCTTATAACACAGCCCATTGGGTTAAACCTACTGCCTATATTTAGTGTAAAAGCCATTTTCTTAATCGCTAATGTTGTGGTTGAGGTGGAGTAGATGGAAGGCAATGAATGTGATAACAGATCCAATAAATGGAAGAAGGAGAAGGGGAGTACAGGGGAGGACGATGAGGAAGGAAGGAAGTTCAACGAGCACCGCATGGTATTAATGAAGAGAGCGTGACAGTTCAGTACATTGTAAATTTGGATTTTTTTTTTTTTGTAAGATTTTACTTAAATATTACTCTATTCTTATGTATTTACATATCTAATACTTAAAATTTCAATTTTTTTTTACATACCACATTTTTGAAAATCAGAAAATGTATAACATCGGTTTAACAACCGTCACATGATTGTTGTGGTTGATACTCTTCACAGAGAGCTATGGTGTGATGTGAACAATTTGGGGGATATAAATATAAGAAAATAAGTTTGGGTGTTGAATGTGTAAATGTATAGAATAAATAATATATCAAATAGATTCTATCATATGATNGAAGCGTAAAAATGAGAAAAAAAAATTGCATTAGTAAGACATACGCAACGCTGAGTACATTTTGGAGGTTATACAGAAGGAATAAGAGGGTTATATTCTCGTTATACCCCCTTTAACCTCTGAGTACCTTCTGTAACCTACATGTAACCAACAAATAAGTTTCTCGCTTCTGTTTTCATATATCAAGAACTCATTTGAAGGTTTCAGAAGATTATATGAAGGTTACAAGAGAGTATAACACTGAGATAACTCATACGCAAAAAATGTGAACAATTAACTAATTTGTTTAAATAAAAAAGAAGCGTTTGCATGAATACCACTCAAATTTATCTCTTTATATATATTAAAATTTAAACTTTAATATTTACATGTAAATCCTTCCTTTTCTTAACATCATAAAAAAAACATATCAGCATTATTAAATTTTCTCTTATAAGTGTAGATATCCAATTTTAAGAGTTAGATATGTAAACACATAAGAATTGTGTGGGCGTGCATGTAAATCTTCCAATAAAAAAATGCAACAACAATTATATAAATACAATATTCTTACGACCTCTGCAATTAAAAACAGTAAATTCATTGTAATTATTAAGTACACAATGGAGCAACAATGGAGATGCCTTCCTCCTCGCCCGCTTCCCGGCCCAGATGTATCACTGAAAGCATGGGGGAGGTTGACAATTTTCTCGCTAGTACTGACTAGCACTTAGCTCCTTCTCGGCAAGAGAGAACTCCGGCGGCGGTGGTGATGGCGGCCACCATGGAAGACGACTTGGCTCCAAGGCTGGACNGCTTCCTCCTCGCCCGCTTCCCGGCCCAGATGTATCACTGAAAGCATGGGGGAGGTTGACAACTTTCTCGCTAGTACTGACTAGCACTTAGCTCCTTCGCGGCAAGAGAGAACTCCGGCGGCGGTGGTGATGGCGGCCACCATGGAAGACGACTTGGCTCCAAGGCTGGACGCCCTTGCATAGCTCGCCGCCGCCCCTGCTCCGGAAGGAGTAAAATAAGCGCCGTTGAGAAGAAGATCACCTTCCGACCTCCAGTTCCAGCCCTTCCATGCCCTTTGATCCCTCACCACCCTCTTCGTCACTTCTTTGGCGAATGGGTTCGCCGGAGCAAGGTATCTGTTTCCTTGGCTGTTGATGGTCGGCTCTGCGCTGCCGCCAATGGCGTACATCTCCCAGTGAGTGTAGTCATTGTTGACCACGTGGAAGTAGCCATGCCTGCACCTGGTTGCAGCACGTAAAAATGTCTTTTTTATGATTTAGTGATGGGAAATTTTAATGTCAGATAAAGGAGGAGGAGAAGTTGCCTCGGCATTCGCTGAATCAGCCCCTCGCCGAAATGATTAAAAGCAATTGTCACCTGCATCACTTTGTCTTTACCGTACGAATCGCTGTGGCCGAGCAGCATCACCTGGCAAGATTTAACATAAATACCGTTCAGCTTTTATGTATTTACATCTCAACAATTTCAAATCACAACCATACCTCATTGTGATTTGTGAAATAATTATTAGAAATAGTAATGGCGGTGGATCCAATGATTGCATCAATAAGCCCATCGGCGCAGTTGGAGAGGGAGCAGTGATCCACCCAAACATGACTCCCGCCGAAAATCGACACGCCGTCGCCGTCGGCCATCGTCCTCCATCCATAATGCGTCGGCGAGCTCCTTACCATCGCATTCCCCGTCGGCTTACAGTCATGAATGTGCAGGCCATGGATTATAATGTTGGTCACGAACTGAATCGTGATGCAGGCGCCATTGGCGATGTGGACGCTGACACCGCGGCCGTCGATAGTCTTGAAGCTGTTCATGATTAGTTCCTGTTTGAGCGAGATGGTCATGTCGCGCTTGAACACGATCCAGAGAGGTTCGGTTTGTATCGCGGCGTGACGGAGGGTCCCCGGCCGGGGGTTCACGGCGTCGTCATCGCTGGGATCGGTGACGGTGTAGTAGCGGCCGTCGCGGCCTCCGATGGCGTTGCGGCCGAAGCCGATGCCGCAATCTGCTAGCCGCTTGCGGTTGAGGTGCCAGTCAGAGTCGCAGCGCCAGCAGTCGTCGATGGGGTTGCCGGTGGAGCAGGATAGGTAGCCAAGGCGGCGTCTTGATGTGGTGGTGTTTATGGGCCTGGTTTCAAATGAGAGTTATAGCTTGTTCTTATTTAGATAAATAGTTTATTTTGAAACTCGATCCAAAATTCAACCTGCGGCTTACATTTAATGTAAAAACATAACTTTATTTTCAGATAAGTTGCCGAAATGTATTTCCTCAATCGTTAATGATGTGGTTGAGGTGGAGTAGATGGAAGGCAATGAATGTGAGAACAGATCCAATAAAAGGAGGAAGGAGAAGGAAGGGGAGTACAGGGGAGGACGATGAGGAAGGAAGGAAGTTCAACGAACACCGCATGGTATTAATGAAGAGAGCGTGACGGTTCAGTACATTGTAAAATTTGTTTTTTTGGAAGACTTTACTTAAATATTACTCTATTCTTATGTATTTACATATCTAATACTTAAAATTTCAATTTTTTTTTACATACCACATTTTTGAAAATCAAAAAATGTATAACATCGGTTTAACAACCGTCACATGATTGTTGTGGTTGATGTTCTTCACAGAGAGCTATGGTGTGATGTGAACAATTTGGGGGATATAAATGTAAAAAAATAAGTTTGGGTGTTGAATGCGTAAATGTATAGAATACATAATATATCAAATAGATTCTAACATATGGTTTCATGAAGCTGAAAAATAAATTTATTCTTTTTTTTTTAATTTTGAAACTAACAAGAAGATAGATTAAACATTAATGTAAAAAACTTGCTCAAATGTATAAGCGCATCGGNGTTCTCCACAGAGAGCTATGGTGTGATGTGAACAATTTGGGGGGTATAAATGTAAAAAAATAAGTTTGGGTGTTGAATGTGTAAATGTATAGAATAAATAATATATCAAATAGATTCTATCATATGATTTCATGAAGCTGAAAAATAATTTTATTATTTTTTTAAATTTTGAAACTAACAAGAAGATAGATTAAACATTAATGTAAAAAACTTGCTCAAATGTATAAGCGCATCGGTTGAAAATTAAACGAACTACCTCGCCGACAGGGGAGAATCACCGGCCACCGCCGCCGCCGCCGCCGCCCTCAAGCTCACTCTTGCAGCTCCATTAATGGCCCTGCAACAAAAACACAATGCCTTTTTCAGCTCATGTCGTAGTAGATCCGTTCCCCTTTTCAAGACCGTTTTACTTTCGAAAACTGCAATTAAATCACCCCAAATGCATACCGAGAAATTTGCACAGAGCAGAATCAATTTGTCCCGAGATTTCACAGATCAATAGCTTAATTTTATCAGAAATGCAACAAATTCAACCCACTCTGTTTTTCCATAAAGAAAAAGGAAGCAAGAGAAACAGAGTAGTGCACCTGGAAGCGGTGGTGTTCCCGCCGGCGAGAAGCGCGAGTAAACCCAGAGCAAATAGTGGGAACCACTTTAAGCACTTCGCCATTGCCGCTTCTCTCAATCCCCCTTCCTTTCCTAACACTTCTGCAATCTGGTCCGTTGGAAAGATGCCAAGAGGGAGAAAACGAGGCCAGCTTCTGACAACAGAGCTTATTTATAGACCCCATTAGAGCTAATCATGGTGATTACTCTTCACCTGTATATGTATAAAGCTCTTAAACNTCGCCATTGCTGCTTCTCTCAATCCCCCTTCCTTTCCTAACACTTCTGCAATCTGGTCCGTTGGAAAGATGCCGAGAGGGAGAAAACGAGGCCAGCTTCTGACAACTGAGCTTATTTATAGACCCCATTAGAGCTAATCATGGTGATTACTCTTTACCTGTATATGTATAAAGCTCTTAAACTAAAAAGTTTAGTTAGACTTGCAGCGACACAATGAGAAATTAGATAAATATTATTTTTTTCTTAATGTAAATGATTAAAAAGTTGAGCTTTTTTGTTTTGGAAAGAAAATCACGTGACATCATTTNAAAAAGTTCAATTAGACTTGCAGCGACTCAATGACAAATTAGATAAATATTCTTTTTTTCTTAATGTAAATGATTAAAAAGTTGAGCTTTTTTGTTTTGGAAAGAAAATCACGTNTAAAAGTTTAATTAGACTTGCAGCGACACAATGATAAAATAATAATAAATATTCTTTTTTTCTTAATGTAAATGATTAAAAAGTTGAGCTTTTTTGTTTTGGAAAGAAAATCACGTGACATCATTGGTGATTTTTCTGAGGATTTGAGTTGAGTAATGTTAATTTTTATAAGATAAATGTGAGATTTTTAAGTGATAAGCATAAGGGGTTCTTACATATGTACTATATGGGAGACTCATATTTACTTATCTCACATCTGAAATCCTTAATTTATAGATCTTAGGCCATTCTTTAACTTTCGTTCGTTTTTGTTATTTTGGGGGCCAGGAGGGGGAGAAAGATGGGAGCTTTTGAGCTCTTTGTACCCTGCAATCTCATCGCTGCGGTGGGAGTGGGGTTGAAGTAGAAGAAAAATAGGAGTTGTAGAGGTCTTTGTACATCACGATGTCGTTGCTATTGTAAGAGTGCGGCAAAATGAGGAGATGAGAGTTTCAAAGGTTTTTGTACATTATTTACCTTTCTAAATGGTTTTAGATAAAAGCAAGTTAAAAGAAGGCGAAAGATGAGAGCTCTTGGCATCATTGTTCGCCTTAATCCCGCTGATAGGAGTGGGGCATAAGGAGAAAAAAATACGAGAGCTATGAACTTCTTTGTTCGATGCAATCTTGTTGCCACGTCGGAACTCTGACAATCATCTCCCCATTGACTGAGACATTATAAGAATTTAGAGATTCATGAGTTAGAAGTTTTATGTGCGAGATACAAAAATTGAGTATCTCACCTTCTATGTAGGTAAAATCCTTAAAGATNATCGGAACTCTGACAATCATCTCCCCATTGACTAAGACATTATAAGAGTTTAGAGATTCATAAGTTAGAAGTTTTATGTGCGAGATACAAAAATTGAGTATCTCACCTTCTATGTAGGTAAAATCCTTAAAGATAATTACATATTTATAGAAAATCATATAAAAAAATATTGCTTTAAATGGTGTCTCAAAATTATCATTTGCATGAAACACTCAATAAGCTTATTTCACACTAATGTTTTACCTATTATATATATATATATATATATATATATATATATATATTGAAAATAGAATGTACAAGAAATATNTTTGTTATTTGGGGGGCCAGGAGGGGGAGAAAGATGGGAGCTTTTGAGCTCTTCGTACCCTGCAATCTCATCGCTGCGGTCGGAGTGAGGTTGAAGTAGAAGAAAAATAGGAGTTGTAGAGGTCTTTGTACATCACGATGTCGTTGCTATTGTAAGAGTGNGGGTTGAAGTAGAAGAAAAATAGGAGTTGTGTAGGTCTTTGTACATCACAATGCCGTTGCTATTGTAAGAGTGCGGCAAAATGAGGAGATGAGAGTTTCAAAAGTCTTTGTACACTCTGTGCCTTTTTCAATGGTTTTAGATAAAAGCAAGTCAAAAGAAGGCGAAATATGAGAGCTTTTGGCATCATTGTTCGCCTTAATCCCGTTGATAGGAGTGGGGCATAAGGAGAAAAAAATATGGGAGTTATGAACTTCTTTGTTCGATGCAATCTTGTTGTCTCGTCGGAACTCTGACAATCATCTCCTCATTGACTGAGACATTATAAGAGTTTAGAGATTCATAAGTTAGAAGTTTTATGTGCGAGATACATAAATTGAGTATCTCACCTTCTATGTAGGTAAAACCCCCTTAAAATAATTACATATTTACAGCAAATCATGTAAAAAAAAAATTGCCATAAATGGTGTCTCAAAATTATCATTTGCATGAAACACCCAATAAGCTTATTTCACACTAATGTTTTACCTATTATATATATATATATATATATATATATATATNGCCCATATAACCTTCATTATGTACGCAGCGCTGCATACATCTTAAGTAGACAAGTTTTTTTTTCCTCTTTTGAGGTAAGCAATCAACTGATGATTCAAGGTCGAGCATGAAGCTGAATTTCTAAACTTGAGATAGGTTCAAGATCTGGAGATGGTTCCTCGCTCAGCAACGACAAGTCCCGTTGAAAGTGAGTTGTAAATCATCTCGGTAAAGAGTTTCATTGAATACCCCGAATATGTTGTGACAAGATATGCCTAAGACCTTGCAAGATTGAGAGATCCGACCGAGGCGACGAACCAACTAGGCAGGCGAGATTCTAGCTTGTAGGACGCGAGCTGAATGGAAAATGAGTCACAACTAACTCAATGTAACAAGACAACCAATCACCGTACCGAACAACCACCTCACAACCAACTACACTTGTTGACTGTGACAAAATACACCTAGCAAGAGCGTCATACGGCCAAACTCCTCGACCGACCCACACATACTCTAAGGGAACAGATGTCACTCGGTGGGTTGCCTCAATCGGCTGACTTCAAGCTAGTTGAGCAATCAATTACCGACAATGTTAAAATCTAAATTGTAATGCAAATATGTCAGAGTATTTATTCAACCACTTAAAGCCTTAAAGACATTAATAACGGTTTTGTAATTATTTCCTTCTTTCTGCAATCGTAAAAAATACGTCTCTATAAGTACGGGAAAAAATGCGAATAAATGGACATCTCTTTCGATTCTCCCTACATAGAATTTCAGACTTATTCTACTCTCTCTCTTTCTTCTCTGCTCCACTTAATTCACAAAGGACAAATTAGGAATAAATATGAAATTTTTTATAATTTATGCATGAAAATGACCAATTGCTACGCTTAGAAGCGACCAAGAAATTGTGGGCCAAATTAAAAGCCCACCATTCACATTGGCTAGATCAAACAATGAGGTTGAATTGACATATCTCAATATATTAGCAATGCCTATGTAGACCCTACGTATGCCGTCCTTCTCGCTTTTGCCTTGCCACACAAGGAAGGTGAATCGGTAATAGCTATCAAAATGAGCCTAATTATGTGCTATAAGCCTATTAATATAACAATCATTTAAATTGTTTGCCCCTAAATGCCACTTTCTTGAACTCAAACACAACTACAGAGAAATCATGCTAATAATCACAAGAATATGAACGAATAAATGAAGAAAGAAAAGACCACATGGATTTAACAAGGTTCGCCAATGTGCCTACGTCCTCGGGAGCCAATATTGGTAGCTTTTGATTTCTTGAAGCAAAGTTCTACCCAATGTGCCTATGTCCTCACAAGTCTCAACCCACTTAACAATACTCCCCCGATTAAGCAGATGCTTCCTCTTCGCTTCACTCTAATATATATCCTTTATATGATATGTGAGTCATACCTAATAACAATCATTAGTGGCTAGTAAGCTTAGCATTACAAGGTTACTTGTAATACTTATATAGCCACAAAACTTATCAAACAAAGAACTCTATATATTCACAACTCTAACTTCACATTATTGCCACATATCACGACACCTAATCTAGCCGCAATACCAATCATTGAAAAAGAAGAAAAGCATCTAAGTACACCTCACACAAATGCATAACACCAAAACTGTCATAGAAATCAAATCGTTAACATCTCATAAAAAATTATATTATTACTAATTTTTTAAAAGTGAAATACATCTTTTCTTTTCATATGTAATTTTATGACACCAATATATATATATATATATANTCACCGCCAGAAAATAATGAAATTACCGACGGCGCATGCGAGCGGTGTCGGCGGCCACGTGCCGCCTTCTGCTCCTTCATTAAACCCGAAGGCCCCAAGGCTTGTTGAGTGGAGCCCACTAGTCGGAAAGAAAGATGATTTGTGGGGCCCACAGAGTTAGGGGAAGTTTATTTGGTGCGGTAGCGTTTTGAAAACACAACTGATCTGTTTGGGTAAACTGTGTTTTGACAGCTTATGTATTTTTAAAACGCAGAAAACAACTTTTCACACTGCACCTCTAGATGTGGTCAGAATTTATTGACAATGATCTCACTTTTCCAAAAAAATGAATTTATTTTGTAATGGTCACCACAAAGGAAAATATTTACAAATTGATCCCACAAATTCTCTTAATTTATAAATCCAGTACAAAAAATTTATATTCTTTATATAAATAACCACAAAAGACAAGAAAATGAAAATAAAAATTGTAGTGAAATTGTAAGGAAAAAAAATCTTATTTTATTATTGATGTCTTCTAAGTATTTGAAAAAATATTGATATAATAATAGTTTTTTATGTATACGTAGCCAACCGGAACATTGCTATTTATAAATCTATCATCATCTTTAATCCATTTTTTAAAATCTCGCTCAAATATCAAAATTTATGATAAAATCCCACCCCATATTTTTCACTTTTATTATATTCTTAATGATTTGATCGTGTCATACTTTAGTCGTTCAAAAATATCAATTGAGAACTTGATTTTATAAATAGAAAATTATTTTCTTAGCAACATTTCTGCCGAAGGATAAAGTCGAATTCTCTCTCCAACAAAAAAAAAAACATTCAAAAGTACCCATAAATTCGATTTGAACGAAATAAGTGGTTTGCTCAAAAATAAAGTGGGGCTCTGAAGGTCAAAAAAATCCTCCAATACAAAATACTATTCTTAAGGGGTATGCATCAAAAATAAAAGCACTAATCTCAAAGAGAATGACTAACCAAGATGAAAGAACATCCTTTTGAGGGAAAAAAATTGCGTAGGTAAGACGTACGCAACTCTGAGTACATAATAGAAGTTATATGATCNTTCATTAAACCCGAAGGCCCCGCGGCTTGTTGAGTGGAGTCCACTGGCCGGAAAGAAAGCTGATTTGTGAGGCCCACAGACTTAAGATACAAAGGAAGATATTTACAAATTGATCCCACAAATTCAATGAATTTACAAATCTAGTACAAAAATTTATATTCTTTATATAAATAACCACAAAAGACAAGAAAATGAAAATAAAAATTGTAGTGAAATTGTGAGGAAAAAAAATCTTATTTTATTATTGATGTCTTCTAAGTATTTTAAAATATATTGATATAATAATAGTTTTTTATGTATACGTAGCCAACCGGAACATTGCTATTTATAAATCTATCATCATCTTTAATCCATTTTTTAAACTCTGGCTCAAATATCAAAATTTATGATAAAATCCCACCCCATATTTTTCACGTTTATTATATTCTTAATGATTTGATCATGTCATACATCGATTTAGTCGTTCAAAAATATCAATTGAGGACTTGATTTTATAAATAGACAATTCTTTTCTTAACAACATTTCTGCCGAAGGATAAAGTCGAATTCTCTCTCCAACAAAAAAAAAACATTCAAAAGTACCCATAAATTCGATTTGAACGAAATAAGTGGTTTGCTCAAAAATAAAATAGGGCTATGAAGGTCAAAAAAATCCTCCAATACAAAATACTATTCTTAAGGGGTATGCACCAAAAATAAAAGCACTAATCTCAAAGAGAATGACTAACCAAGATGAAAGAACTTCCTTTTGAGGGAAAAAAATTGCGTAGGTAAGACGTACGCAACTCTGAGTACATAATAGAAGTTATATGATCGTTATATCAACATTATATTCGTGTTATATCTCTTGTAATCTCTATATAACTTACATGTAATCTACCTGAACTTACAAATAAGTTCCGCGCTTCTGTATTCACATATTTGTAGGTTACATGTACGCTACATGAAAGTTATATGAAGGTTAGAAGGGATATAACGCGAATATAATGCCGATATAATTCTCATATAACCTCCATTATGTACGCAGCGTTGCGTACGTCTTACGTACACAAGTTTTTTCCCCTTTTGAGGTAAGCAATCAACTGATGATTCAAGTCGAGCATGAAGCTGAATCTCTAAACCTGAGATAGGTTCAAGATCTGGAGATGGTTCCTCGTTCAGCAGCGACAAGTCCCGTTGAAAGTGAGTTGTAAATCATCCAAGTAATGAGTTTCGTCGAATACCCCGAATAGGCTGTAACAAGATCTGCCTAAGACCTTGTAAGATTGGGAGATCCGACCGAGGCAACGAACTAACTAGGCAGGCGAGACGCTAGCCTTGTAGGACTCGAGCTGAATGGAAAATGAGTCACAACTAACTCAATGTAACAAGCCAACAAATCACCGTACCGAACGACCACCTCACAACCGACTGCTCTTGTTTACTGTGACAAAATACACCTAACAAGAGCGTTATATGACCAAACTCCTCGACCAACCCACACATACTCTATAGGGAACATATGCCACTCGGTGGGTTGCCTCAATCGGCTGATTTCAAGCTAGTCGATCAATCAATTACCGACAATGTTGAAATCTAAATTGTAATGCAAATATATCAGAGAATTCATTCAACCAATTAAAGCCTTAAAGACATTAATAACAGTTTAATAACTATTTCCATCTTTCTGTAATCGTAAAAAGTACGTCTCTATAAGTATGGGGAAAAATACGAATAAATGGACATCTCTTTCGATTCTCCCCACAAAAAAATTCAGACTTATTCTACTCTCTTTCTTCTCTCCTCCACTTAATTCACAAGGAACAAATTAGGAATAATTGTGAATTGTTTTTATAATTTATGCATGAAAATGACCAATTGCTACGCTTAGAAGCGACCAAAAAATTGTGGGCCAAATTAAAAGCCCACCATTCACATTGGCTAGATCAAACAATGAGGTTGAATTGACATATCTCAATATATTAGCAATGCCTATGTAGACCCTACGTATGCTGTCCTTCTCGCTTTTGCCTTGCCACACAAGGAAGGTGAATCGGTAATAACTATCAAAATGAGCCTAATTATGTGCTATAAGCCTATTAATATAACAATCATTTAAATTGTTTGCC
>JXCR01068149.1:0-16116 GCA_002079205.1 Phalaenopsis hybrid cultivar
TAAGTTTTGTTTAATTTTGAAAAATTAAATTAAAATTATTTGATTGGAGAATGCTAACAATGCTGCTAGTGGCATAGTAGGTTGAGTATACATTGGATAACTTATTCATAGAGGCAATATTTATCATTTTTAAGGGTCATAGATTGACAGGATCTTTTTTCACTTTGGGTAAAATCTTAAGTGTTTCTCTTAGTGGTGGTGGTAATGATATAACTTCTTGGCACAAATATATATATGTTCCAATTGTTTTATGATGTTTTATAACTGAGGTTCTATCATATGTTTGTAGTGATATGATTTGTAGGATAAAATTGCAGTCATGCAAGCGCGCTATTTATGTTAATGTGATTGTTAATGAGTGCTCAGAACTCAACCAATAAGTACTGAGATTGCATGTTAAGAGCATAATAAAAAAAAACCTTCTTATAGGCCCTATGTGTGTGTTGCTTATTCAATAATAAACACTAAGCCTTAGAATCTAATATTTTTTACAAGAAGCACGCCACAAAATGCTGCGGGTGACTTGTTAGGAAATTTTCTCATTTTTATTCAAGCATCAAAATTTCTTAGTGATACATTAGCACCAGTAATATGCAAGACAAATTATCACTTGAATTTAACAAATAAGGCAGTTCTGCATAGACGAAGGTGAGGGAATCATCATTGCGATATTAAAAGTAATGAATAATATCTGACACTTCAGCATATCACCACTTGTATAGAGGGTGATGATCATTAAACAATAACATGGTTGTCCATGTTTGACTTCAATCCAAAACATGCATCTTAATTTTTTGTTGTGGTTGAGCCTCCTTGATCTCCATTGAAAATAACTCTTATGTTGAGCCTAATGCTTTTGTGCACTCTCCGTTCTTTTTTGTGGATAATATGGCTAATCTATAAAAGAAACAATATTAATAGTTCTAGGGTTGAGGTGGCATTGGTGTTTGATAGAGATGGTTGTCTAGGTGCTTGAATGGGATACAAAGTATTAATATATAGCATGATGACCATCAATACCTATAGTACCTCAAATGAGATAACCATTAGGTCACTTATTGTATGAGGACCTTTTACTAATATTAGAGCAACCAAATGTTTTGTTCTTTGTCTTCAAAATTTTTACAGTCATTGTAACTTGAGAAAATTATAATCTTTATTATAGAGAGATGCCAAGACTCTACTAGAAATAAAAATCAATCTTGAACTGTGTGGTAGGTGGGAGAGAGAGATCTAAAGGGCAGGAGAGAAGGTGGGGGAGAGAGATCTAAAGAGAGAGAGGGGGAGAGGGAGGGAGGGAGTGGGAGAGATTGGGTCTCAGACATTTTGATTGATCAAATTAGTCTAAAAATGCCCAAATAAGCTCCTTAGGAAAATTATGGCCAATTGAATGACAAATAGAAATTTTTTAAATAGAAATAAATAAGATTCGATAAGAATCTAACCAACATTCTACTATATAGAGTTTTAGTCAAATTTATAAACTGTTATTTTTTTAATTCAATCAATGATACCCTATTTATAGGTCTATGTCAAAGTCAATGTTATAAAATTGGTTTCATTGTATGAATACACAAATAACACACGACTTGAGTACGACGTAATAAGTTGCGCAAAAAGAGTGTCATGGATTATAGTTAGCATCTATCCATGAGGTCCAAGTAAGTTTACAATGAGCACGAGTTTCATGGGTGAGTTCTTCTACTGAGAACCACCATTGAGCGATACGATTATTGAGTTCTTTGAGGCAAATAACTGAATTCCTTAAACGATAAAATAAAATCCTCAAGAAAGTTCGTAGCCCACTTGTATAGATGACTTGAGCCCTTGTTTGAGGTCAATATCTTTGTACTACGGCCGACTAGTGTTGATTCATAGGCAACCAAACAACTCGAGTTTTTTGACAACTTAAACCACGGTGAGTTCAAAATTGCAAGTGGATCAGGTTGGCTCATAAGCAATGACTTCTAGAGTTCGATTTGAATTCTAATAAGAAGTTGATTAATCTAACCTACACTAATATAAATAATATGGCATATGGATGATTGTTAGTGGTGAGGGCATGCATGTGGCCTTAGTGTATCCACCCAGGGTTGAAATGGTACCTGTCATTGTCATCAATGGTTTGCCATTATTAAACGTCAAGAATGTCTTTATATAGGATGATGAGATGTGGGGAGAACTTTATGCTATTAAATTAATTTTATAATATTTTCAAATGTTCTTAATTATGTGCTTTGTGAAACTGAAGAGGAGGAGAGTGGGTGACGCATGCAATGGCAGTCACTCTTACCAAAAGAAAAACTTAGTTTTTTAACTAAGTATTAATTCAGAATGACCAATGCAAAATAGTCTTTCTTTGATGAAACTTCGTAGGAATTGGATTTATTCATTTTTTATGTGCATGCCATGCTTGATCTAATCCATAGGTTTCCTCTGCATAATAAAGATATGAGCTCAGTGGGTTTCCCATTTTCTTCTCTCCTCTTGTTTTTTTTTTTGNTTATTAAATTAATTTTATAATATTTTGAAATGTTCTTAATTATGTGCTTTGTGAAACTGAAGAGGAGGAGAGTGGGCGACGCATGCAATGGCAGACAGTCTTACCAAAAGAAAAACTTAGTTTTTTTAACTTGGTATTAATTCAGAACGACCAATGCAAAATAGTCTTTCTTTGATGAATCTTCGTAGGAATTGGATTCATTCATTTTTTATGTGCATGCCATGCTTGATCTAATCCATTGTTTTCCTCTGCATAATAAAGATATGAGCTCAGTGGGTTTCCCATTTTCTTCTCTCCTCTTGTTTTTTTTTTTGTTTTTGGGATAATTACTTTACAAGAGCAACATACATGTAATTTTTGAAATATTACTATTTACAAAACTAATATCCATATAAATTTTGAACTGCCACGTAGGAATTTGGTAAAAATGAAAATTATGGAGTGGGATTTTATCATTCATTTTGATATTGTTTTCTTCTGCATTGATACGCTACCGACAAATTTTCATCACCTGACATGAATCTCGAGGCATGACACGAATCTTAAGAAGATATTTTAAACAGGAAACATTCAAATCTTGATAAAAAAAGTCATCCAGAGCTCCAATTTCAGCAAACTTATAATTAAACTGACCGGCTTGATGAGACAGACCTAATGATATGAAAACTAGCCCAATCCGAGTCAAATCAAGCCGAGATCAAGTCATTGAACCACACTTAGATGATTTTCAGACACATTTGAAAAATTGAATGATTGTCGAATATGACAAGTTTATACTCGAATCGAGCGGCTCGACAAGACGAATCCAACGAGCCCAAGATCACTCAATTATGACATCATTAAGGCACATAAATGTCCAGTAAATGCCTTATGATCGAGGGAAGCTCTCCAGATCGTCCAATCAAAATGATTCATATTCCTCCATTAATTGCACCCAGAACATTATAAATAGAGTTCCATCCCTTTCATGAGGGGTGGGCTGAAGTCTGGAGAGAGAGACTGAGACCTTAAGGAGAAGCATCACCGTTGATTGTCGTCGAACACCGCCAACTTCCGTCGCCAACCACCGGCGATCGATATCGACCATCGCCGATCGTCGTCGACCTTCACCAACCGTCATCGATCATCACCAAACGGACGTTGTCAGTCAACAATGTAATCTAAAAAATATAGTTACTCTTTCCCATCCGTGGGATAAGGAATTTCTGTAATCATCAATAAATAGTAGATTTTCGCAACTGGGTCCGACCCCATGATTTTTCCCTTTAAAGGGCTTTCCACGTAAAAATTTTTGGAGTAGTTACTGCTTTTTTCTTTTTCATTCGAGTGTGTGCAGAATTATCATACAACGCTAAGACGATAATCCGTTACTCTACCGCCGCAAATTTTCTGGCACGGATCAGTTTGAAGCTGTCTGTGGGAAACGAAGTCCTGTTCGACATTGTCTTCAACTCTAAGAAGTTGATCCCCTACTTCGTTTTTCAATGATGTATATCATCCAACTGGTTAAGGAACCTCCTTTACATCTTGAAGATCTTCTCAGAAGCATTCTTCCAAGCTGGGGGGCAACCTTCACTGCAGTCTCAAAAGGTCATTCACATCAACGTCCCGAGCATGATTGTAGTGAAGTTGTCTTCTCACATTCTATTCAGAAACAATATTTCACAACTTCTTCAAGGCTGGGGGACAACCTTCACTGCAATCTTGAAAATTTGTTCATGTCAACATCTAGGGCACGATTGTGGTGGGGAAGTCATCTCATATTTTATTCAGATTACAAGTCCTTGAGAATCTATCCTGGACTGGGGGCAATCTTTACTGCAAAAAATGCTTCCTCAGTGTCTCCTCATCGTATTTGAGTTCCTCTTCAGCTAGACCAGGAAGCTGATCTCTTCAAGGATCAATACTTGTATTGTTTTACAAGTTTGTTTTTAAAATACTCCCGCTACGAGAGCAAAAGATTCAAAAGCAAAAACTAACAAAATGTCAAATATTTTCTTGAGTATGACTTCAACAATATTTCCAAGAAAATATACGGTCCCTTGCAGCCTACGCCATAGTCTCGTGAAACACAGAGCATCTCCGACACCTCATTCTAGGCTTAATCGATCTCAGGGGGACTCGATTCAACCTTTTCCATTATAGGCTACAGTCGTCAAGCAAAAGCTTCGAGATACAACCTCATATATGTCAAAAATCCTTGTTTGATTTTCTTCGATCTCTTCTATAACAGGTTATGGTCATCAAGCAAAAGCTTCGACCAACAACCTAGGATAGGTCAACCTTCCTAAGTGGATATCATATGACTCTGTTCATTACAGGTTAATACCATCGAGCATCTCTGGTTATACAACTCAGAACTGGTCTTACATCCTTATTGGATTCTTCTTTCAATCATGCCCCTGAAAGTCAAGCTCAAGAGGCAAGACTCAATGAGAAGCTATCATGCCCCTAGAAGACAGGCCCAACAGGCAAATCTTTATAGGATGCTGACAGTGGATAAGGTCCTCATTAAAAATACTTCATAAGAGCAAGTGGTTGACAAAGTCTCTAATCGAAGACCTTAGAAGGTTACAAGCCACAAAAGCTATTAGTTCAAGCTTCTATAAGACAAGTCCGAGGGGCACAACCTCGGAAGGCCTAAACCACAGAAGCCTAAGAAGCAACATAAAAAATGTACAAAGAAATACATTATCATCATTTATAAATGTTATATCAGATGATTCAAAAGACTACAAATACCAACATAAGGGCTGCAACAGATCCGCTCATCTTCGAGCATAGTCGGCATCGTCTTCCCAAAATTCTAGTACTTTTGATGTTCTTTAGGGGGTCTCCAGATATTGCCCCCACAAAAGCATGAAACTCTTCCACTCAAATCACTGTTGGAAAACTACAACATTTCTTAATCACCTCTGAAATACAGCGCAATGAGAAAGAAAATCTCGTTGCTTACCTACTACGCAGGACGCAGACGACTTTCCTCTTTGCCTTAACTCTACACCACAACTCTGCACCATAGCTCGATACCACAACTCCGCGCCACAACTCGACACCACAACTCTACGCCATAACTCAGCACCGCAACTCTACACTGCAACTCTGCGCCGCAATATGACACTGCAACTCTGCGCTGCAACTCAGCACTGCAACTCTACGCCGCAACTCAGCAATACAACTCTACACTACAACTCGACACCACAACTCTGCATCGTAGCTCGGTACCAAAACTATGCACCACAACTCTACGTCGCAACTCGCCACCGCAACTCTTTGCCATAACTTTGCACCACAACTCGGCATCGCAACTCGACACCACAACTCTGCACTGTGGTTCAATACCACAACTCTGCACCGTAACTCGACACCGCAACTCGGCACCACAATTCTTTGCCGCAACTCTGCAATGCAACTCTTCACCGTTGCGCAGAATATTCTCTTGTAAGAAATTCTGAATCAGCTGAGGTGAGGACTCTACATTTACCTTCTTTCATGACATTGGACATCCAACGCATCATGCCACTGTGATACTTCGCCAGCACGCCGTCGCGACACACTGACATGACACGTCGCTGCGCTGCAACGCATTTTCCCGACACACCATCATAATGTGTCGCCACGCCGCAACGCATCGCCGCATGTGTCACGACATCACAACACACTACCGCAATGCGTATCCTAGTCGCCGCGACGCCCTGTCGCAACGCGTTCTCACGCAGTAACACGTTGTCGCGACACACTGCCACAATGCGCTGCCCGCCACATCGCGTCACTGCAAAGCCCCGCTGCAACCCGTTGCCCCCGCCGCGTCGTGCCACAACGTTGTGTTGCGTCATTGCAACGTGCCGCCGCAACTCGTTGCCTTGCCGCGTCGCGCCGCTGCAATGCCTCTCCGCGTCGCGCCATCGCAACTCGTCTCCACGACGCACCGCTACACTTCTACCGTCTTCTTCAGACCCATATTCATAGGCTCAAAAAAAGTATTGACCAATAAATGCACATTAATATGAAAATCTAAAAAAAGTACAAGCATTAAATGTTCATAAATAATAATAAATAAAAACTTTTCATATTAAAAAAAATGTCAAATTCTTTTTAGAATTCAATATCCAATTCCAATTCCTTAATCTCTTCAAATTCTTTTATGAAAACAATATTTATTTTGTTATAGACATGATTCGAACCCCCTCTCTCCCACATGAAGCAAAAAATACTAACCAACTAAGTTGGGTTAAACTTTTTATTTATGTAAGGATAAAAATTATTCTTATACTACTTTTATATATATATACATAAAAACTCCGGATATTGATATTTTCAGACGATAAAAATTGTCCCGCCCCAAAATAGGGGACATCTAATATGCTACCAACAAATTTTCATCATTCGACACGAATCTCGAGACAATATTTTAAGAAGGAAACATTCAAATCTTGATAAAAATTCATCTAGAGCTTTGATTTCAGCAAATTTATAGTCAAACATATCGGTTTGATGAGACAGACCTAATGATATAAAAACTAGTCCAATCCAAGTCAAATCAAGCCCAGATCAAGTCATTGAACCACACTTAGATGATTTTCAGACACATTTGGAAGATCGAAGGGTCGTCGAATATGACAAGTTTATACTCGAATCGAGCGGCTCCACAAGACGAATCTAACGAGCCCAAGATCACTTAATTCTGACATCATTAAGATGCTCAAATGTTCAGTAAATGTTGTATGATCGAGGGAAACTCTCCGATCGACCAATTAAAATGATTCATATTTTTGCATTAATTGCACTCATAACACTATAAATAGAGCTCTATCCCTGTCATGAGGGGGGTTGAAGTCCTGAGAGAAGAACCAGAGACCTTGAGGAGAAGCTGCAGTTCAGTATCACCGTTGATCGTCATCGAACACTGCCGACCTCTGTCGTTGACCACCGCCGATCGCAGTTGACCATCACCGACTGTCGAAAACCATTGCCAATCGTCGTCGACCTCCACCAACTGTCTTCGATCACCACCAACCAGACGTTGTCAGTCAACGTTGTAATATGAAAAATATAGTTACTCTTTCCAGTCTTTGGGATAATGAATTTTTATAATCATCAATAAATAATGGATTTTCGCAACTGGGTCAGACCCCGTATTTTTTCCTTTTACGGGCATTCCACGTAAAACTTTCTAGAGTAGTCACTATTTTTTTCTTTTTCATCTGAGTGTGTGCAGATTTATCGTACAACACAAAAAACGAAAATTCGTTACTATACCGCCGTGAATTTTCTAGCATGCACCATGCATAAGAAAAAAAGAAAAAAACTAATAAGTGCTGAGTGTGGGTTTCCCATTTCCTTATTCTTTCCTTCATTTTGTTTTCTTTTTTATTGGCCAGCAAATTATAGGAAAAAAATTACTTTCGAGTATTTTTTTGTGTAATTTAACTCAAGGTTTTAACTCTTTTTTTTCCTAGTTTTATTGACTTATTTGGTTTAAAAAGGAGACGCCTTATATTATGAGTTAAAATTATTTGGATATGCCGAGAGTTATTTTTCTAAGGAGTGTTTCAAAAAATCAATTTTCCGGACCCAATACTATTTCTCTATGGAGAAAGGTTTTCCACTTGAGGTTAGTGATCCATCTTTTTTATATTGGATGATCTAAGATATCCTTTGAAAATCTCATTTATTCTTTTATTTCAATTTTTTTCCTTTTTTATATTGCTATGGTTATGTGAACAAATGTTATTTGCAAATAGTTCTAATGATATTATATACATTTTGACTCTTTTTGGTATAGTTGTTGAAGTGGCCACAACCTAATTACTTAATGCAAGATCCTTTTTTTTTTGTTTTTTTGTCCCATCCAACATTGGCAATGTGAGCTCCAAAAGTGGCTAATCGTGTTATGGTAGAAGATTAATCGATATGGATCAATACATAATATACATTGATGAGAGCTAAAGGAAAGTTGATTCGATAAATTTCAGTCGACTATGTTTGATGTTGTCGGTTTGCTGGGCTTTTATTGGTAAAGGGTATGTAAATTTTACTTGGTTAGTTAAGTTGTGTCAACCGATTGGTCAAATCTAGCTACTGACCCTCAAACCTTGACAAGGAGCTCTCGTGGTTGGGCAGAGCTAGGATATTAGGCATAGGGTGAATCACTGTAATATGATAGGTAGCTGCCATTAGACGAGCAGGTCTTTGGGGGATGGTTGAGGCTCATCTCATTGACTCTTGATGAATTTTAAGACCTGAGAGGTTGGACTTCCCATAGGGATTGGTTCCATCATCGGGAATGGCTTGGATTGTCCTATACTTCACTTCTGGGTTAACTGCTCAGGTTTGAGCCACTTTGTTACCTTGGTTAATTTGATCTTGCTGCTGCTCCAAGTCTCTTATTTAACACGCTTCTTCCTATCTACGCCATCAAATCTCCTCGAGATTTGTGTGGATTCTTTTTCCGTATAAATATTTAGTTTCCTGGTTCTCTTTCTTTTTAAAATTTATATTACAATACAAACTAGTGAATTTAATGCAAAAATAAGATCTTGTTTATGGAAATTTAATGATTCGATAATTGAACTCCATGGGTTTCTTTGTCCAACATTTCTACAAATAGGGCATAAATGGTCGAGGTTCGTGTTGCTTTGATTTACTTGAATTTGAGCAGTACCATGGTGGACAGAATGGCGGCGGGATCCAAGGCCTTTGAAAAGGCAACCTAAATGAAGGCCTTCGATGAGATGAAGTCAAAGTCTCATTTGAAGCGAGTGAAGAAGAAGAAGTAGGTTGTGAAGAAGAGAAAGATGCCTGATAAAGAAGATTAGGTGGAATTATCCAATTCACACTTTGGTTGCTAGTAGGAAAGGCTTGAATGGAGGTTTGAGGCCAATCAATTGATCCTTTTGCTAAGCCATCAGTTCCTCCTTTAAAGTCATTGAATCTTCCTATCAAGCTGTCAGCTCCGCTCCCCACCAAAGCTCAATGATGCTAGTCGAGTGGGCCTAACAAGGAGCGACCGACACTATGGTGTCACCTAAGCTGCAAGGGGTGACCAATGATACAATGCTGACTATGAAGTAGAAAAAGCTAGTGAGAGCGAGGTGTTGTTTACCATGTCCAAGTCGAATCAATTCTATGGTAGGGAGAATTTTGATATTATCTATCTATTTTTCAATCTTTTTGAATTTCTTCTTTATAATGTATTTTGGTGTAGCCTATCCTGATACAAAGATCCTGCTCAATGATTCTCTTTTGACAGATGTTGATCGGATCTAACCGGAGCTCCAACTACTATGGATCAAGGATGACATAGAGGCCATTAGATCTCAAGCAAAGAGTAAGGGATCAACAGACTAACCGACTGATCGACACTGATGAGCCTCAAGATGAGCAACTGACAAATGTTGGATTTTCCATTGGTCCCTGATGCACCACTTGAAAGAGATGGAGGCTTCCTTTGTCCTTGCAGTAAAATTTTCCCATGCACAAGCTATTGTCTTACATTGAGAAGGTCGAACATATGGAGGTAGAAATGGTCCCCCTCCATGGAGAGACCACCACCATCTCCGCAAAGTTGCAGACCTTTTGGGAGGCTTCATCGGCATCCAGGGTCCAGGTAGTGATTGATTTGGTAGACCTTTTTAGGTTAGGGGGTGAAGTTTTGTACAATAGGCTGATTTAGCTAGGGTTAGTCTCGGCTGAAGTGGCGAACAACCTTCTTGTAAATTATTTACTCTCAAAGTGACTTCTGAGTGAAACTTTATAATTTTTTTTTGAAACAAAAATTTTGATTTATTGTCCCGATGTGACCACCTGCCAGCATGATTTTGGGTGATAAATGATGTTTTTACCTTATTTTTTTATTCTTCCCCAAGCTTTTTTTGTCTTTGTGTTTACTCCAAATGTCCCCCAAGCTCTCTCAACAACTCTTTGGCTCTATCCTGATAAGTGTGACATCCACTATCGCTATAGAACAGGTGGAGCTTCTCAACTAGACCTGTGCCTTTGATCTAGCAGCTCAACTCTGAGAAGTGGTGAGTCATGACCGAGCAACATATAGTTTTGGGTCGGACCTCATAGTTTATTAAGATCAATTCAAGTCAGGTATGTAGTTACCTTCTATTTAAAACTCCAATCAATTTTCAATCGGTAAGGCATAATTCTCACAAAAATATTGCCAAACTCCATAGTGGTGATAATCATATGCATAATTTTCTTCCAACAAATGGAGATTTTTCGGTCTACAAACCTATTTAGCCATATATTCACCCTTAGGGTCGATCGGGATGGATGCCAATTCTTGTCCAGGTACAAATTTCAACTCTTGGGACTATATAACAAAATAAAGAACTAGAAAATGTATGTCATTTTGTTTGGCTCCTATACTCTCAATTTGGCGGATCCGTATTCTTCTATCAGATGGCATCATCAAGAAGGTGGAATCTCTGCTAATACGCATTCAAGCCTACGAAGCGATGATCAAAGGACAACAACTATCAAATTTCAAATACCTTGAGACACAATTACTTAATTGAGCACTATGGTTGGAGAAGTTCAGACTGATGACACAGCAGCTCTAGGCAGCCTCA
Organism: Phalaenopsis hybrid cultivar; assembly: GCA_002079205.1. Classification (NCBI taxonomy): domain Eukaryota; kingdom Viridiplantae; phylum Streptophyta; class Magnoliopsida; order Asparagales; family Orchidaceae; genus Phalaenopsis; species Phalaenopsis hybrid cultivar. The sequence goes on from JXCR01068149.1 coordinate 11,086, forward strand.
GATGCCCAAGAAGTTTCCAAGAAAGGAGGTCACTATTTAAGCTACTAGGAAGAAGAACCAATGGGAAAATTGCCCTTTCTCAAGTTGTGACGGTGATCGTCTGTCCTAAAGCTGAAGCCACTACTAATCAACAAGTGTCGTGGTTGTTCCACCAGAGCAAACATTGATGGTATGGAATTTGTAGTTTCTTTTTCTTAAACTAATTTAATTGTTCATCAAGTTTCCACTGGTGACTTGATAATTATCAAAAGGAAATATAAACTCTCTCTAATAGGTGTTGAAACTTCGAGCACATGTCATGAAGAGTCATAAAAGACACCAAGCGTGCTGGTTTCTAACAACACTAATGAGGAGGCTTCAGCAAGAAAAATGAAAATGGGGTTGACTATCCCCTGGCCACCCGGTCCATCCTTCATCCATTTGATAGCAAGGGGTGAAGCAAGCCAACCGTACCCCATCACTTCAACTGAGATTGAATTAGGGTATAAGCTTGAGCTAGAGTACATATCATCACCGTGTGAAGAAGAAGTGCTTTGCCGAGAGGGAAAGGCTCTCGTTATCGGTCCAAGTATTGCACTTTCCCTAACTCCCTCAAAAAAGTAGTAAGGATCTCCACTTAGGAGTATTCCTTTACAGAATGAGGATGCAAAAGTGTGGACCAATCTAAATGATAAATATGCCAAGATTGACAACCAAGATGGACTACCATCCCGACTCCTTGATGGTCGCATACTACCCTTAAGTTCTTTTCGAGGTCAGATGGTCTCGTGCCTTTTCAAAGTTTCTAAGGATGCTGAAACAATTAGAGCTTTACCCCTTGACACATTGATATCCTTTGATGGTGTGGCATGACTCACACTTCCAATTAATGACCCTTGATCGAGTGGTAGGAAAGTGGGCTACAATGGTAGATAAGGCAATAACATCTATTGCTTGGGCCAAGGCTGTGGAAAAGCGACCATAGCTAAGAGTAGGTTGGATCTTATTGTGGCTAAGAGGTAGCTCAATGATTCTAAGAGGTTGTCTGCTCTTTAAAAGGAAACCCATGCTCTGAATGACATGATGCCATCGATGAAGACTGAGAAGGAGCATGTCGACAACCTTGCTCGGTAATTGTAAATTGGTACCTCTCTGTCCATCGAGTGATTTGTGAAGAATTGTCTTGTAGGCCTAACGTAGTTAGATCTTGCGGAGTTTACAATGCTTCTCTTTGACTTGACGGATGATGAAGAGGATAAGTTTTCTTCTATAGAAGGTGAAGAAGGGGAGGGTTCTGAGGAGGAAAGCAAGGAGAAAGACAGTGTCAAAGATGACGGGGGATCCTCGAATGCTTGTTTCATTTTATTTTCATCTCCCTAACTTAAGCCCATCACTCGAGAATCATTTGATTTTGATCAACTTCCAAATCTTGACAATTTAACAAATTATAATTTTATTCTTATCATGTAAAGGTGGCAAATTAGTTTCTACTTTTTAACCCATTATGTTTCAATCATCCAAACATATTCATTATGATCAAAATTACCCATTTTTCCCTTTGTTTAATCCTAAATTTGATTAAGGTACAAAAATCTAAAATTACCATTTTAGCCTTGGGGCTCTCCACCTCATATATCATTAAGCATAACTCCATTGACTTTAGAATTCTTAGAGTACTCTATCCATAGAGTAATTAAAGCATCAGAGGAGAAAACATGATTTTTCAAATTTTGGTTTAATTTAAATTATCATTTTAATTTAGAAAATATGATCTTCAAATTATTTTATTTAATCAATCAAAATAAAGTTTTTAGTTCATAAAAAAAGTATTAAAGGTTCCCTTAGGTCATAGAAACACTTAGGCAAAATTCAATGATTTTTTTGAATTAAATTTTAATTATTATTTTATAATTATTTAATGATATTTAGTGATTTATTTAATTGAAAAATATGTTTTATTCACAATTTTATATTTTTAAACCTTCCTGTGTCCAAAGAACTCAAAGAAAAAAATTTATATTTTTATAATTTTTAATTTATTTATTATAATTATTTTAATGAGAAAATGAGGAAAATGAATTTTAAACCCTTAGAAATTTATTTTTAACTTAAAAAAAAATTAGAAATTTTTTTTAATAAGTCCTAAGTGATCAAGAAACCATTAGGAACATTTTTAAATATTTTTGTATTTTTTTGGAATTTTTAATTATTTTAATTTAAAATATAGCTAAAAAATGAAGTATTTACTCAAAAATATTTTTTTTTCATAAGTGCTCCTGATTACAAGGAACTCAGAAAATCATTTTTCATAATTTTACTAAGTGTATTTAATTTAATATAATTATTTTTATATAAAAATACAATGTTTCTTAAAAAAATCAACTTTACTGCACAAACTTAATGAAATAATTTTCAAATTTTTACAGTGGGTTAATATGATTTTTACACATAATGTGGAATTGATTTGTCAACTTTTGATTAATATTTAATTTACATAAATTAGTACAATATATACACATTTAATTAAATACAGAAATGTTAAAAATTATTCAAACTATTATAGTATTTTTCCTAAGCTCCTCTAACTATGAGAAACCTTCTAAAATTTATCCCATAATTTTCCAAGTGATACATCAATTTATGTAGTTAATTTAAGCCAAATTGGTCATCTTAGCTTGAAAATTAGGGTTAGAAGCACAAAGATACTCTCTGACTTTGGAAAAATAAGATAACATGGCCTCTATCATGAGGAACAAACTCTAAAAATTTCAAGCTATGATGAGTAATGCTTAGTCATAATGAATTAAAATACCACAGAGAGCATTTAATTAATTAAAAATCAAAGAGTCAACAAATAATTTTTTTTTTAGTCCACATTATTTTCCTCTGTTAACTGAGCAAGAGAGTATTTTTAATTTATTTTTATAATTTTTCGATGAAAAGATATGGATTGTCAAAGTTCTGGCATTTAAATAAATAAGAAAATTCTGATTTATTTACTTATCAAGCTCAGCGCCAGTGTATCCTAGGCAGCTCCGAACCGCACACATTTCCATTTCTTGTTGGGCGCTGCTAGTTGAGTTAGCTCGTTATTCACGCACTGAAACTTCATCCAACGAGATCCCAACTATTCAAATGATACACATGTGATCGGACGACTGTGGGTCATCATCCCCAAATGACCTAACCCGTAAGTCATCCACACTAAAACTTTAAGATCTCAAGCTAAACTTAACCAAATCACTTTGGGTTTGTTCTTACAACTTCATCTACTCAAGACACACCTATCTATATGGTTGATCGAGCATGAAATATAGTGTATACGTAAGGAGAATCAATTTAAGCTTGGTTTAGGGTTAAGGCTCAATACCATTTTCTGAGAGGGGAGGCCTCAATCAGATGGTTGTAGCAGCTTTAAATGGGTCCAACAAACCTCCAGATGAGCTCCTGGGTTATGATGAAATGTCTAGGTATGATTTTGATCAAAGCCGATTTTGGGTGTTGGTCTGGAGCTAGGTTAGAGGCTCTTTGTAATGGGGCTTTTGTGGGGAATCAACTCCTCTCACTCAGAGGATGGTGTGTGTATAGTTAATTGGAGATTTGTTCATTGTGGAGCTGTGGAAAAATCTGGCCAGAGATAGGTCACTTCTGGGCCCAAGGAGGTCAGGGATGCTTAATGATGGTTAAACACTAATGGTAAGGCATGATGGCAAAGATATTTGAGTTTAGGCCAAAAATGGGATGAAATCCCATAAATCAAGGGACCATTGGTCCATAGCCCATGTAGGGTGGGCTAGGTGATTCTAGTCTAGTCACTAGAGTCCAGAAGGTGGTTGTAGAGGCTTTAGTTTGATCAATTTGGCATGGCTTGGTCAATTTTGGTGCATATGTTCAATTTGGGTCAAATTGAAATGAAGTTGGGTTTTGATTAAGATATGCATGACATTGGACTCAATTTATTGATCAATATGGTGTAGAATATTGTCACAAAGAGTTTAGAAAAGATTTGGAGTGATTTTGAATTGATTTGGAGATGCAATGTGAAGGAATTTGGGCATTTGGTCAATTTTGGGCATTTGGGTTAGACTTGGGTTTAAGTTGGACTAGAGTTTGGCTAAGGCCCAATTGATGGTTCAAATTGGTCCTAAATATTTTCATGGAGAGTTTTGGATATCAATTGAGTGGAAATTTTGGGGTTATGGGATTCAATTTGGTCAAATTTGGAGACATTGTCATTTTGGGGCAAAATTGGGGATTTTGGACCAATTTGGTTTTAAGTGAAATTAAGGCTTAACCAAGGCCAATTGAAGGTTCAATTTGATGTGTATAAATAATTTGAAGAGTTTATGATGCAAATTTGGGGCAATTGGATAGATTTGGGGGTTCAATTGAGTGAGATTTTGATTTTGGGTCAAATTAGGGCTTTTTGATTTTGGTTGAAATTGGATTCAAATGTTAGGCTTGGATTTAGTCAAGCTTATTCATGATGAATTTGAGTTTATAATTGAAATTGGGGAAGATTGAGACCAAATTGGTGGACATTGGGGGGGAACTAGGGTAATTAGGCCTTTAAAGGCAATTTGGAGCTTTTAGTCAAAATTGGTCAAATTGATCAAATTGAGCTCAATGGAGTGATCCAAATTGATTTTGACACATTTGAAATGATTTTTAAGGTTTTGGGACAATTTGAGTCACCAAGGGTATTTTAGTAATTTTGGCAAAATGAAGGGTATTTTGGTAATTTAAGAAATTTTATGGTGTTTTGGACAATTTGAGTGGTTTTAAAGGGTTAGAAAAGATTTTTTGGACAAATTTGGTCATTTTGGGTAATTTTGGGAATTTTGAGGTTTTACAGGGAATTTTGTTATTTATATAGATCAAAAGGCTAAGTTTGATATTTAGTAAAATTAAGGTGTCAATCACCCTACTTGAGCCATGGACCAATAGAATTCCCTACTTTGGGTCCTCCATGCACTGGCCTTAGCTAAACCCTAGCTTAGGGCTAATTGGGTCTAGAGGACCATCTGCATGAGTCTCTCAAAAAGGCTAAGG
>JXCR01068157.1:4936-24068 GCA_002079205.1 Phalaenopsis hybrid cultivar
TTTATTGTAAGTTAAGTCATTGAGGGAATTTCACTGTTAATTTAATTAAGGAAGCACGGGTCACGTCTCGGTGCATCATGTCTAGTGTTTTGATCAGTTTATGAATCAGGGTCAAGTGCCAAGTTTAAATGTGCCTTTAAAGATTAGGTGAATGAACTCTTACCTAGGGTATGCTTCTAAGACCTTGGGATGTTATGCTGAGAATTAGGTGAATGGGCTCTCACCTAGGGTTTGCTTCTGAAAACTAGGAAGTGTATGCTGAGGATTAAGTGGATGGGCTCTCGCCTAGGGTGTGTACCTAAAGTCTAGAAAACCTACATTGAGGATTAGATGGATGGACTCTCACCTAAGGTGTGACCTTAAAGTTCTAGGAAACCTACACTGAGGATTAGGTGGATGGGCTTTCACCTAGACCTAAAGTCTAAGAGATTTACACTGAAGACTAGGTGGATGGATTCTCACCTATGGTGTGTACTCCGAAAACTCTAGGAAACCTACTCTTTAACTTATGCTTAAGGCGATCTAAGGTTTTCTATATCTTTGAATTAATTAAATCATCAATCCCCATTTTTATGACTTAACCATTTAATAAAAGTAACAAGACAAACGACAAGAAAATGTTGATCCATTTTCAAAACTAACAAATCAAACGAGGAAATGACAAGTGAATCAACCTAAAAAAAACTGTGTGAATTCTTTCAACAACTGTAATTAAATGGACTTTCAAGTAGAGTATTTAAGTTTGTTCCAAAACAGTGTTTTGATCGGCCCGGATGTTCCACAATTCAAAGTAAAAAAAAATAAAGCTCAAAAAGCCACTGCATAAATTAACAAAGTATACCCCAAAAGCCACAAAACGGAACAAAAAAATACAACCCACAATGACACTTTCAAACAACAACCTATAGTTTTCAACGACTCCAGACAGTCATTTTTTACAATTCTGAATAACAACCTATAGCTCAAAATGATTCAATATAAAGGTTTAAATCATATGATTGTTTCAATGATAACAGTGCTTGGTTTCAACACAAGAGCAAAAGCTATAACACATCCAAATGTAGATCTATGAACAAGAACTTTCAACTTCTCACATTGACATGAATAGTAAAACAGTGGATAGTTTTCAAAGCAAGAAGGTTGCATTTAATTGTGAAGTGTTAGTAAGCAGTCCTTGTAACGTTTATACCATTAGCAGCGGCTAAAAAGATAGATCTTAGAATAACACAATTGCAGAAGACTGTGAATTCTTCTAAAGTGCTCAAGTAATGATAATCAACAGTTAAAATCAAGTAATAATGAACATATAACATGTAAAATTTACTGTCATTCAGAAATACGCTCATTAGATGCACAAGATTTTTGTTGTGGTGTATAATTCAAATATATCACGCCTTGAAACCAATTTTGTGATGTAGTCGAAAGGAGCGAATAATTGGAGTCTCGAACAAGTTAATCTACTCAAAATCCTACCCCCAAAACCTCAACAAAATTTAATATATTATCTCCAACAAACATATTTACCTCAATAAATGGTTTCTGATAGGAACAGAACAAAAGGAGCAGAAGTGGCGGTAAGATCGATGTATGTATGTAATTTGTACAGTGATATTGTTGTTGCCTTCCCTGCTGCAGCTAACGAACAGGATTTCCTTCCTCTGTGAGTTCGGTTAGGAGTTGTACAGCATGAGAGATGAGGGAGGCGAGCGGCTATGCCTCGATCCGGAGAGGAATAGGTGCGGGGTAGTCGAGCGAGCAAGAGGTGAGCGGGGGGTCTTCAGTGCAGCGGAGGAGAGGCGAGCGAGGGCTTCGATCGAGACAGAAGATGAGCCGGAGTGGAATCGAGCTTGTTCGGCGCAGGGAAGAGGCGAGCGGCTCGGGATCGAGGGCGTCGGGTAGGTGCGAGGCGAGCGACGTCTGGAGGCGCGTCGAGTAGTTGCGAGGCGAACGAGAGGGCGGCTCGTCGAGCGAGTTGAGAAGAGGCGAGCGAGCGAGCGACTCGAATGGCAGTGTTTCGGGCGCAGGAAGAAGCGCTCGATGGAGCTGGCCGAGGAGCAGCGAGCAGAGGAGGAAGGTGCGAAGTGCAGAGGCGGGATGCGCAGGAGAATGCGTTCCTTCGTCGCAGGGAGGAGGCGAGCCGGCGAGAGGAGCAGAGGGTTTTGCGGTGGGGAAGATGCGAGAGGAAGAAGGAAACGGGTCTGCGGCTTCTTCGGCGCGGGAGACGGGATCTAGCGGAGAGAGCGAGTGCGGGAGATGTCCAATCGGGGGTCCTCTCCGGGGAGGATACAGGAAACAGGATCGAGCGGGAGACGGAGAAGCAAGCCAGACGTGGGAAGAGTAGCGGAGGAGCGGAGGATTTCGTTCCAGTGAGAGCTTAATGGCGGTGGAAGAAGGCGAGTTTCAAATCGTGCCGAGAGAGGGAGGAAGAAGGCGAGCGCGGGGGGCGAATTAAAGAAAGGAGCGGGGTCAGAGAGCCGTTACCGTGGAAGCAATTGGCGGGGAATTGAATTATTTCCTTTTAGGCACACTGCTTAAATGGAAAAGTTTAATGGGGGATTAATTGATAAATTTGAAATTTAAAATTTGAAATCTCAAATTGTTTAGCCTGTGTTAAGCTCGAGTCCAGCCCAAATTGCACCGAACCGCACCCCGTTAAATAAAAAAAAAATGTGCATCGATATTCGTGTCATTTGTGCGCGCATATAACCCTAGCAATATGGGTGTCATTCCTAGCTGAAGTTGACGTTCCGGATGCGTCGGCGCAGTCTGTTTCGTCATCCGGGGTCGTCCGGACGAGTTCGCCGACGGGTGAGTCAATTCAAGTCAAAGTCGTGTGTGATGCAGTGAGTGTGTGAAGTGTGTCGTTAGCGAGTAATCGAGTCACAAAGGGTTCACCTAAGGCTGTTTGATCCTATAGGAACTCATTTTCGGGCCCTCTGCATGTTGATCCATAGCCCTTGCAACTAGAAGTTGAGTGCTTGGAAACACTCATGCGAGTTCTTCACAAAAATGAGTCAAGAAGTGGCTTGAAGTTCTACGGGAGATGAGTTCCATTACTAGTCCGCTAGGATGGTCAACCAGGAACTCCTAAGGCTAGATCCTAGGTTCTAAGATTAGGAGGCTAAGACCTCACTAAAAATGAGGTCAACATGGAGCTACACCAACTGTTTCATAGATACATTCTTTTCGCATTTTGTCCTTTTGTCAAACCACTCATCGACTTGATTATTCTCATCTCAACAACTCTTGACTTAGTTTTATGCTTCTCTTTTAAAGGCCAACATTCTGTGCCATAAAACATTGCATGTCTCATCACCATCTTATAAAATTTTTCTTTTGGGCCTAAGCGGTACTTTTCTATCACACAATAGGCCTGATGCATTTCGCCACTTCAACCAATCAGTTGGGATTCTACTAATAACATCCCATCTATATCACCATCATTGAACAATAGACCCGAGACATCCAAAATGCTCACACCTTTTAATATGATATTTTATAAGCTCATAAAATTTTCATTATTGTATATTAAAATAATCATGTGATTTATTTTAGAAATATACTGAATAATTGTATATGGAAAATGAGCAATTTGCACAGGCCATATGTTTTTTCAATCATAATACATTTAATTGAGAGCTTGTATTGTCGAAATTTATGTGTGATTATTTGCATATGAGTAGTAAGCAGTAAATATAGTTTCTGCAATATGAGAAATTTCTAATGCATTTAATAAATTTAATATATTATAAATATATGTACAAAAGATTAAGAAAAGTTTATTCTCTGTATTAAAATTTGCACATCTTACTCAATTAACTAGCAACCTTCTTGGATTTAACTCAAATTTCTTCCTTTTGTGTGCAATCTATATTAAAAAATGCAAGTATCCTAATTTATAATTTTTTCTAGCTTATAACTTAATTCTTAATAAATTTAACCTTTAAATATATTTTTATCTCAAAATTATATCTCTTCGTATAAAACTCAACACAGAACCACCACAAATTATAGTCGTTTTTTTGGATGAAAATCTGAAATCTGATTTTAAACTGTTAATTAACCTTCTACACCTTCCGTTTCTCTATTTTTTTTCTGCTCCTCTTCTTGTTTCTTCGATTCATATTAACTAATTGACTCAGGTATTCTAGTATGACTGTGGGCAGGAAAAAGTTAGATGCCTATGTCTAAATTTTGTTAATATATAAGCATATATAATCATATACACCACTGTCGTTAGATGCTTCATCATGAAAATTTAATATAAAAATTTGAATTTCCACTTCTTGCTATTTAAATAAAACTTTAGGAAAATTTAATTCAAACTGAAATTAAATTTTTAACTTTTTCATCTTTGAGAATTAGCATATGCTTTTGGATGTTAAAATGACCGAACTGAAACATAGAATGCAATGAAATAATTTTTATAAAACTTGAAATTTTAGAGTATATATTTTTTTGAGTATTTTGCTTTTATATCAGAAAATATCTATGAGTATTTTAAGAGTTTTGGTGGAATTTGGCGTTCTTGTCCTCTTTCATAAGTAGATGTAGATTGCTAGTGTTGTCTGAATATTGATAGGGAGTGGAATTTAATCACGTTTCATTTTATTACATCTCTTGACATAGTTTTTAACGTAAATTAGTTGATAGCTTCAAGTCTCATCCAGATTTGAGAAATTATCAATTTCAGTTGTAAGAATTTTCATCTGATGCTTATATTGATCCTCCTAATCATTTGGTGGAAGATCTCCCCTTATTTGTCTTGGTCTGTTCCCAAAATGTGGAGCCAGGTTCAATTCTTCTATAGGAAAAAAGTGACTGATATTCCTTTTTGTGGCAGCTCTTTAGTGTTGATCACTTAAATTATTTTGCTTCTCTTGCGATTTTGTCAAGAAAAAAAACCTACTATTATTTTAACCGAAAACTTTGCAAGCTTTTGAAATGCCTCAACCTTTTTTCATTGGTGAACAAATTAGTGATTATTCGTCATAAAAATCATTTCTGATTTTGATTGAAGCATTCAGACGGTCAATTAGACGGGATAAAAGATTCTAGTTACTTATACTAGAAGTTGCAAAAATCATAAGAAAATATACTCTCTCTTTTATTTCCACTAAGCCGGACACTTTAGATGAAATCATTGTCCCTTTTTTGCTCTGTTGTATTTTTCTTTGTAGTCTTACAGTTCTTGCTAAATGCCCTTGATGTACTTATATCATTATCTTAGTTGATATAGTTGATTAAAAATATATATATAGGGATACCTGAGTCAATTAGAAAAGTGTAAAATGAATTTGTACAGAAATTAAGTGTTGAGGCGGGAAGCCAAAAAAAAGTTTGTCAAGTTGATGGACAGGTATTGATTGATACATGTTATGAGAAGCTCCTTGCAATCATTTATTTTAATATATGTGGTATGGTTCCAAAAACCTCACCCACCACCACCACTAAAGCGAAAAAAGCTACCAGTTTATTAAGATACTTCTGCCATCATTAACTTCCCAAGGGATTTGGTAGAAAAGAATCAAACGGTTTGTGTATTTATTATAAATCTGAGACTTTTGGCTTCTTGCTTTAAATTCTGTTACAGTATTATACATTTATCTTATTCATTCATTATCAGTACTCATGCTATCATATGCGACATTGTCCTTTTGGTTTGGTTTTTTAGTATGATAGTTACCTTTCGAAGCATGGAGGTTCCAGTAATGCCTACACTGAGACCGAGTACACTTGCTACCACTTCGAAGTTAATCATCAGTTTCTCAAAGGAGCTTTAGAAAGGTTGCTGCTTTTCTTTCATCACGTACAATTTACTGTTAGCTTTTGTGGATAGTCTTGAAACTTCATGTCTTTTACTACTGCTTCTTTGCAGTACCAAAATTTTTTTATTTATTTTATATATTTAATTTTATTGCGTCTCGTATAGGCGACGATTCATTATGCACTTAACCATGATATGTATTTGCAGATTTTCTCAGTTTTTTGTATCACCCCTAGTTAAGGCTGAAGCTATGGAACGGGAGGTGTTAGCAGTTGATTCTGGTACAAGTTTTTCCTTATCAAGCTTTATATCAACGCTCTATTTGCAAAGTTTTTATAACACTATTTATTTATTTTCGTTTGGGACCGTCTCTTTCCTAATAGAAATAGTTTATTATTATTAAACATATTGTTATATAATTTGTTTGTTAATAGAAATCTACTTAAAATAGCTTTCATGTTATCATTCTAAATTCTTTTTGTGCAGAGTTCAACCAAGTTTTGCAAAGTGATAGCTGCCGTCTTCTGCAACTTACTTGCCATACATCTACACCTGGTCACCCATTTAACAGATTCTTCTGGGGTATCCTCTTCATCAGCATTAGTCATCTGTTTTAAATATAACATGGTGTTGTTGTAATGATTATATTTTTGCTGTCTTCAGGAAATAAGAAAAGCTTGGTTGATGCGATGGAAAATGGAGTTAATCTGCGGGAGGAAATCTTGCTAATGTATCGGGGAAACTATCATGGGGACATAATGAAACTTGTGGTTATTGGAGGAGGTAAAGTGGCGTAAATTTCTTTATGTAGTCATTTGACCTTTACTGCAATTGTTGTCCCTTGTTCTGTAATGATAAAAATTTCATTTGCTTTCTTAATTTGTTGTGAATAGCCATTTCTGCTGAGTCCTCTTATCTGTTTTTGTAGAGTCCCTTGATATCCTCGAGAAATGGGTAGTAGAACTTTTCAGCAATGTTAAGAAAGGCAACTCAGTGAGGGCCATTATTGGATGTGATATTCCTGTATGGAAGTCTGGTAAACTTTATAGAGTTGAAGCTGTCAAAGATGTTCATGTACTAGAGTTGTCATGGAGTTTACCCTGCCTTCAGAAGGAATATCTCACAAAACCAGAGGATTACTTGGCACATCTTCTCGGGCATGGTTGAGTTATCTCTACTCTAAAGTGTCACCTAAATATTCTTGTTCGAAATTTTACTTTTATATTTGGACAAACAAACAGTGTTAAATTATTAAAAGATGTCTTATTTTTCAGAAGGCAGTGGCGGCCTATTTTTTTTGCTTAAAGCTAAAGGTTGGGCAACATATTTATCTGCTGGTGTTGGTGATGAAGGCATGTACCGTTCTTCAATTGCTTATGTGTTTGTCATGTCAGTCAATTTGACAGATTCTGGAGTAGAAAGGGTATACATTTATTTTGTTAAAATACTGTCACAAGATTTGATTTAATATTTCTTTTTTCCCTATTTTCTTGTACATTAACATTTGGAATTTTAAATATCAGAAATTTATATTTTTAGATCTAAAGTATAACAATATCATGCCCGAAGGAACATAAAAAAAACATTTTATTAATGCTTTAAATCTGGCTTTTCTATCCATTCAATAAGCTGCTACAGAATAAACGACACATAATTACCTCAGGTTTCCGGTAAAAACTGTAATGGAAGTTAAATGTAATTGATTTTTGTTATCTAACTCTATCAGAAAAAGTAACATGAATTAAAGTTAATGAATTCAACGATAATAAATTAACAAAAAAAAAAAAAAAAGAAAGACAACAAAAAAACTAGGTTTAATTTGGTCAACAAAATTGAAGGCAACTTTTTCTTAATCCTTATCAAGGGCTATCACATCCTTTGTAAAATATCCATAATATGTTCAGCAGCTAAATTAGTTGTATAGACATGAAGTTAAATGCATGTCACCCTTATTCAATATGTAAATATATTTGTATTGTAATTGATCTTATTTCTTATGTTTGGAAGTGGAGCATCTATGAATGATGCAATTGTGCATATGTTCGCTTTTTCTTTTTTGCATGAATGACCTTGTCCTTGGCAAAATTTTTAATTTCATCCCTATGTTTGTACAGAAACGTTCATATGCCTTCTAAGCAATTTTCAAGATGATTTTTATGTTTGATCGGTCATTAACACAGATTAGCCTTTTGAAACTTTCTGATTAATCTTCATAGTACCTTCTTCTCCAGTTTCATGTGACTTACGGCTTCTTTTTGCCAGAGCATTGCTCGGACATTCCTTATATAATTCTGCTTTGAGTGACTTTTATCTGCTGGATTTGTATGTTATTAAATAAGTCAAACTTGTTGTTTTTTTTCTGCTGGCGCCTAGGTTTTACATTAGGTTCTCCAGTATTTTATGCTGGTAATTTATGGTTGAGATTTTAGTCCATTAGCTGGTACTTTCTCTTGCTGCTTTGCATTTTTTTTATGATTAGTTGTATGGTACAGTCCTTATCAGATATAAGCTTGTCTGATCAACTATTCGTTTTGGGGCATTTTTCAGCAAATTGATTTTGACAATAAGTAGAGGATATTAATAACCATATTTTGTCATTTGTTGGTGATGCTTCAGCTCCGATGCAGAGGTTAACCATGTCTTTTAGAACATGTCTTGTTGCAATTTTTTCACTGAACATTCCTCTTAATTGTTTTCTTAAAGCGCCTTGATTAACGTATTATGGGTTCTATGTTTTTCCTTTTAACCGAAATCTACTTTCATTGGACTTCTTTAGGATTCACGGGATTTTTTTTTGTTTTTATTTACTTGGGGCCACCAATTTTTATTGTTCCATTGCCTTTTTTTGTTGCTTAGTCATAAGACCTATAGTATTCTAAATCATGATGTTTTTATATTTTGATTTGTTTTTATGAACTAGCAGTCATAACTAATGCTTGACATAGGAGGCGTTTGAAGCATTGGCCTGAACAACTAAAGCGGAGGCTGCTTTTGGTCGACTTAATTTTGAGTTCACTATATTAAGCTAACCCTAATACGTTATGTCAACTATTTAGGGTCTTGGCAAACACATATGTTCCATACAAGGCTGCAGTCACCATCCATATCTGATGATTATTCTTATGCAAGGAGGAGATAGTCTGCATCTTCCCCCTATGGAATGAAAGTTTTTGGTCAATTTTAATCTCTAGTGCCGTCTACTTCAAGGTTTTTGGTTGACAGTTGTTATTTAATATAGGAATTGGTGGAAAGTTAGTCAATTATCTTCCCGGCCATGATAGAATTTTTACTTTAGGCTAATTAGTGGGCTTTAATATACTCAGCTTAGTTACAACATTTTTTTTGGAAATAAAATGGATATACATCACATTAACTCAGAGTGAATGGTGAGGTGAATAATGATGAACTTGATGAAAATTTCACGATTTTGTTATTGCGGGATATTATTGTAATACTTTAAAAGATAAAAGTGTAAAAAAAAATTTGCTTCAAAATCTTATTCAGTTTTTTTTGCATATTCCAGAAATCATCAAAGCTGTTTTTTATAAAATTTAATATTTTATTATGATTAATTTGATGTATAGTTTTATATGTAGATAATGTAATTTTATTAGTTATTTACTGATTAAATCAAATGTTTTTTATATTTTAGTTGCTTTCGTTGGATTACTTACTCCATCTGTACAATAGCAATGGTGCTACATCAATAAAATTAAAATCCACTAAATATGGTATGCATTGGTTGGATTAATTTCCAAGTGCCGGTGAAGGGACTTTTAAAGAAGAATGAAGATGAAGAGGAGTAGGAGAAGGAGGAGGAGGAGGAGGAGAAATGATGAAAAGCTAGAATTGGAGGTGAGGATTCAATTTTCCTTATTTTTTCCAACAAATTGATTTGAGTTGGAAGATAATAGGCTTGAGAGATTTCATGATGTAATTTTCAGTTAAAAATATTATTTTTGTGAATTTTTTGATAGAGTTGAATTAATAAGTAGTAGTTCAATTTAAATCGATAAATTTATTGATTTTGTCAGACTGTCTAGAAAAAATCAAAGTTTTGAGAAGTAAACAATCAAGATATTTGTATAAATATGAATGTCCCGACCCAGATTCTGGTGGCCATGACTCAGCTGATTTAGGAGTCCAGACTTCAGTATAGTGGGGGTGAGACTATTGTGTGGATAATTACTTGAAGATATTTCAAGATCTACTTCCACGTTTNTTTGAGGAGTAAACAATCAAGATATTTTTATAAATATGAATGTCCCGACCCAGATTCTGGTGGCCATGACTCAGCTGATTTAGGAGTCCAGACTTTAGTATAGTGGGGGTGAGATTATTGTGTGGATAATTACTTGAAGATATTTCAAGATCTACTTCCACCTTTGTTTAAAGTAATTGAAAATTCAATTGAAGCGGAGAACTGACTGATGCAAATTGAGAAGATATTAGATAATATGATTTGCCATGATGAAAGAAAATGCATTTTTATTGAACGAAGAAACAAAAAAGTGGTAGCACGGGCGACATCTGGATAGACTTGGGGATGTACTCGACCATATGCGTCCACCTTTGTTTAAAGAAACTGAAGATTCAGTTGAAACAAAGAGCTAGTTGGTGCGAATTGAGAAGATATTAGATAATATGACGTGCCATGATGAAGAAGAGTATCATTAGGTACATTTGTATTGGACGGAGAAGCAGAAGGGTGGTGGCGTGGGCGGCGTAAGGATAGAATGAGAATATACCCAACCTGATAGTAAGTTGGAGGATTTTGTGGAGCTTTTCAAAGTGGTTTGTACTTTTATCAGTTCAAAGGCAGATGCAAGGTGAATTTATTAAGCTGGTGCAATGAGAGAAATCAGTTATACAATGTAAAACAGAGTTCCCTGCGTTGTCAAGGTATGCTCCACAGTTGATAGCTACTGCGAAAGAGAAGTGTTACATATTTTTTTGGATTGAAGGATTTGATTAGTTGTTGGTGCTATTGAGAATTGATGATTACTTAGTGTTGGTAGAGCATGCTAGGCGAGTGTAAATTGGTTATCAACTCACTCAGAAGTATAAATATATGCATAAGAGGAAGAGCATTGATAAGTGATAGCATATGAACCAATCAGAGGAAACTAATTGGAAGAAGCTCAAATTCAGTTCTAATAGATTCACTGGTGACACTTCTTGAAGTACCGTATTCACTTGTATTGGGTGTGGAAAACAACATAAAAGTGAAGGTTTGATGGGCTCTCAAACATACTACTAGTATCACCAGCCTGGTCATAAGCGAGATGTTGTCCATAACTTGAAAAATCTCAAAAGAGAAGAAATTAGTTGGAGCTCCTTCATAGATGATTGTAGGTCGACAAAGAATGATAGAGTCCATAGCTTTAGCTCCTACTCGAGTTCACAAAGGACAAGCTATTTGACATTGGGTTTATTCCTCTACTAGTAGAGAGTCTGAGGAACCTGCTTTAGATGTTGATGCTACTAGATGTTGATGAGTAACTTGAGTTTTATGTTATATGGCATGATATATAAGTGTTAATGCCATGTGTTTTTTTAAGAAAATGTGTGCTGTTATGTTATCTTGTTTTAGAAGTGATGTTATCCTATTTCAGTTGATGGGGGAAGTTAGTTGAGTTATTTTGTAATAGACCATTATTTTACTGTATTCATGTTATATCTTGTTCAATGAGATTCAAGCATCTTCATGAAAATTTAAGGATAATTTAAGTTTTTTCTAATTAATGAGAAGTGAATTGTGATATGTTTATAAATTTCGAGGACAAAATTTTTATAAGGGTGAGTGATTGTAATAACTGTTTAAAAAAAAAGAAATCGGTGTTGTTAAAATGAGATGTGCCACTCACAGAAACAAAAAAGATGGATACTTTTCCTCGTTTCATTCTACTGAACACATGCTCCCAACCAAATAATTGGGAGCGAGGGAGAAGAAAGGGGAAGGCAACGACAAATATAAGAATAATCGGCACCGGTTACAGTACCATGCAAACCTTGCTGAAATCTCATACGGATTTAAGCCGCTTCTAGGAGGTTATTAGGTACAGGCGAGCGGCTCTAAGGGGGAGGAGTGGACTGATCGTGGGTGAGGTTGAGCACAACATAGGAGCAGTCGACTTTCTTAAGCGAGCTTGCCTTCATCCGGTAGAGCAGATCGAACAAAAGGGCTCAAATAAAACATGTGGAGTGAGCGATTAGTCGAGCAAGAGTCGGAGTTGGAGAAGTATCATAGGAGAAAAAGGAAGAAGGCATTGATTCGAGTGAAGGTGGAAGAAGAAATATCAGTATCTGAGCTCATGCACTTGCACGTTGACCGTCCTTTGATCTCGACTCTGAGCATAAGCTATTTGAGGATTGTGTGAGAGAAGGAGGAAGAAGCCGACAAAAGACTCTCTCGAGTGACGATTATGAGGCCTATGGCTGAATCAAGTATACTTTTTCCGACGACATGTAGAGAGGAAGACAACAACAACAACAGGCCTTTATCCCACTAAGTTGGGTTGGCTACATGAATCCTTTTCTTCTATTGAGTGTCATATTTTCATTTAATTGTAATTAATTAAGATAATTTTTTATACAACATGTCCGTGTCTTATTAGGTCTACCTCTACCTTAACATAAATCAAATCTAAATTATCTACTCTCTTAACCGGATCATCAGATGGTCTACATTGAATGTGACCAATCCATCTAAGACGCCTCCCTCTAACCTTGTCTTCCATTGGAGCCGCACTAACCCTTTCGGATATATTCGTTTCGCATTTTGTCTCATCCATCTAAGCATTCTCATCTCAACAATACTTAAATTAGTTTTATGCTTTTCTTTTATAGGCTAACATTTTGCTCCATAAAGTATTGCAGTTCTCACCGACATCTTATAAAATTTTTCTTTAAGTCTAAGCATTACTTTTCTATCACACAATAGGCGCGATGCATATCCCACTTTAATTCTACTAGTAACATCTCTATCTATATCACCATCACTTTGAGCAATAGACTCGAGATATCTAAAACGTTCACTCCATTTTAATGATTTAATTATCCATTGTTACAACTGTGCCACTAGTTTTACCACTACTAAAATTACATTCCATGCATTCAGTTTTAGATCTACTGAAATGAAGGCTTTTAGATACTACTAAAATTTACTTCTACAATTCAAATGTTTCCTTACTCTTTCTCTTGTCTTATCCACAAGAAGGATATCATCAGCAAAAAACATACACCAAGGTTGATCCTCCTGTATATGTCTAGTAAGAGCATCCAAAACTAAAGCAAAAGTATTTGGGCTTAAAGACGATCCCTGATGTAATAATCCAATTTAAATAGGAAACTACTTGGTCAGTTCTTCTTCAGTTCGAACAAAAGTAGCAACTCTAGTATACATGTCTTTAATGACTTGAATGTAAGTCATAAACTCTCTAAAGAATTTCTCTTGGAACTTTATTATAAGCCTTTTCTAAATCAATAAAAATTATATGTAGATCCTCCTTACTCTCCCCGTACTTTTTCATCAAAACTCTTGATAAATATGTAACTTCCATAGTAGACTTGCCCTGCATAAATTTAAACTAATAATGAGAAATATTTGTATCACTTCTTAATCTATATGTTCAGTTACTGTCCCATAATTTTAATGTATGACACATTAACTTAGTTTCCTAATAGTTTTCACTCTTTTGCATCCCTTCTATCGTTAAAAATGTGGACCAAAATTTCTTCTTTCACTCTGACATCTTTTTAATTTTTAAAATAATATTAAAAAGTTTCATAAGCCAAGAAATTCGTAAATCTCATAAATATTTACACACTTTCATTGGAATTCTATCAAGTCCTACTGATTTTCCACCATTGATTTTTTTTAAACCTCTTTAATTTCCTTTTTACTAATGTGATGATAAAAAAGAAACATTTATTATTATTATTGATATTAAGTTCACTAAAGTCGATCGTATTTTCAAAAATTTCATTGAAGCATTTGTGAGAATATCTCACCCATCTATGTTGAATATCTTCATCTTATAAAAAGTACTTTTTGATTTACTTTTTACTAGTGATGATAAAAAAAACATTTTTTATTATTATAGATATTAAGTTCTCCAAAATCGATCGTATTTTCAAAAATTTCATTGAAACATTTATGAGAATATCTCACCCATCTATGTTGAATATCTTCACCGAGCACTTAAATTTTTAGTTGGAATGACCTTATAATGTTTATATTCTCGAGATTATCTTTTTCTCATTTGAAAATAATCAATTTGTATTTTAATAGATCCATTCTTAGAAATAATAATACACTGTTTTTTTTAAATTAAATATTAGCAATAACAAAATCATATGGTAAAACAAAATTCAATATGATCCTACTTTTTTCATTAATCATTCCAAAATCATTGCCATCGCGAATATCTCTAAAATCTTCTACCGGTCAACTAACTTGTTAATTTAAATCTTTTTCATTAAATTTTTTTTAAGAGGTTTCATTTTTATTAATTTTTCTAGGTCATTTTAATCTGCTGAGCATATATCTAATCTAATTGAGGAACATAAACACTTATAAAATTATTATTCTTAGTATCAACAATAATCTTTTGGGCTATAATTTTATTCAAATTTTATTAATTTTTATAAAATTATTTTTTAAACTCTTATCTATAATTACACCTACACCATTTCTTGTGTGAATCCTACTTAAATATCAAAGTTTAAAACCTAAGCTATCAATTTTTAACCTTTTCTCCGACCCATTTAATTTTTTGAACGCATAAGATATTTATCTTTCTATGAACCATAGCATCTACTGATTCCATTAATTTACCTGTGAGAGCAAATATATTCTAAGATCCTATTCTAATTTTAGTTTCATGGACTAACTTTTCAGGTTTATCTATTTGATTAAACGATGAACAATATAAGAGAAAATAATTATATCACGGATAATAAAAATAAAGTAAATTTAACTTTGTTGCGTTAATTTTTTTCTTGAATGACTTTTTCATTTATTGAATGTTAGTCATAAAAAATAAATATAGAAACAATTTAATTGCCTGGTTGTGACATATTTCAACGAGATTTTAAAACTTGGAGTGCAAGAAAACTTGAAATTTTTTTTTTCCTTCTTAACTCCATTTAGTTTTTCCTATAACTGTAACATGTTATTATGTGAAATAGCTAGCTTTTTGTTTTTGTATCCCTTATTTCTATTGGATGAGTTTCTAGAGTGGTTCCTTGTGATTATATCACCTTGAGGGTTTACTAAGAACATTAGAATCTATTAAAAATAAAGTTGTTTCATTATGATTTAGCATTCATTTAAAGATTTTGAAAATATGTGCACATAATAACTCTGGCCATTTAATTAAACAAATGCCTAACCAACTCTCTGAATTATTGAACTAAACAACACCACCACCACCACCACCAACAACAAGCCTTTATCCCACTAATGGGGTCGGCTACAAGAATTTGTTTTTCTCCATTGCGTCCTATTTAGTGTCATATTTTCATTTACTTCTAATAATTTAAGATTATATTTCATACAACATGCCCAATTCTTTTTAGGTCTACCTCTACCTGCCTTAATAAAATTCAAATCCAAAATATCTGTTGTCCAAACAAGATCATTAGATGGTTGACGTTTAATGTGACCAAACCATCTAATACTACCCTCTCTAATCTTGTCTGCTACTGGAGCTACACCATCCCTTTCTACGGTACATTCATTTCACAATTTGTCTTTAAGTGTAAAGCCACTCACCCACCTAAGTATTCTCATCCCAACAACACTCANGTCATAAATATTTAGACACTTTCATTGGAATTCTATCAAGTTCTACTGATTTTTCACCATTGATTTTTTTTTAAACCTCCTTAATTTCTTTTTCACTAATGTGATGATAAAAAAGAAACATTTATTATTATTATAGATATTAAGTTCACTAAAGTCGATCGTATTTTCAAAAATTTCATTGAAACATTTGTGAGAATATCTCACCATCTATGTTGAATATCTTCATCTTATAAAAGTATTTTTTGATTTATTTTTTACTAATGTGATGATAAAAAAAATATTTTTTCTTATTTTAGATGTTAAGTTCACTAAATCGATCGTATTTTCAAAAATTTCATTGAAACATTTGTGAGAATATCTCACCCATCTATGTTGAATATCTTCATTGAGCACTTAAATTTTTAGTTGGAATGACCTTATAATGTTTATATTCTCGAGATTATCTTTTTCTCATTTGAAAATAATCAATTTGTATATTAATAGATCCATTCTTATAAATAATAATACACTTTTTTTTAAAATAAAATATTAGCAATAACAAAATCATATGGTAAAACAAAATTCAATATGATTCTACCTTTTTCATTAATCATTCCAAAATCATTGCCATCGCGAATATCTCTAAAATCTTCTACCGGTCAACTAACATGTAATTTAAATCTTTTTCATTAAATTTTTTTTAAGACGTTTCATTTTTATTAGTTTTTCTATGTCATTTTAAAATATTTCTGTTGAGCATATATCTAATCTAATTGAGGAACATAAACACTTATAAAATTAATATTCTTAGTATCAACAATAATCTTTAGGGCTATAATTTATTCAAATTTTATTAATTTTTATAAAATTATTTTTTAAACTCTTATCTATAATTATACCTACACCATTTCTTGTGTGAGTCCTACTTAAATATCAAAGTTTAAAACCCAAGCTATCAATTTTTAACCTTTTCTCCGACCCATTTAATTTCTTGAACACATAAGATATTTATCTTTCTATGAACCATAATATCTACTGATTCCATTAATTTACTTGTGAGAGCAAATATATTCTAAGATCCTATTCTAATTTTAGTTTCATGGACTAACTTTTCAGGTTTATCTATTTGATTAAACGATGAATAATATAAGAGAAAATATTTATATCACGGATAATAAAAATAAAGTAAATTTAGCTCTGTTGCGTTAATTTTTTTTCTTGAATGACTTTTTCATTTATTGAATGTTAGTCATAAAAAATAAATATAGAAAAAATTTAATTGTCTGGTTGTGACATATTTCAACGAGATTTTAAAACTTGGAGTGCAAGAAAACTTGAAATTTTTTTTTCCTTCTTAACATTATTTAGTTTTTCCTATAACTGTAACATGTTATTATGTGAAATAGCTAGCTTTTTGTTTTTGTTTCCCTTATTTCTATTGGATGAGTTTGTAGATTGGTTCCTTGTGATTATATCACCTTGAGGGTCTACTAAGAACATTAGAATCTATTAAAAATAAAGTTGTTTCATTATGATTTAGCATTCATTTAAAGATTTTGAAAATATGTGCACATAATAACTCTGGCCATTTAATTAAACAAATGTCTAACCAACTCTCTGAATTATTGAACTAAACACCACCACCACCACCACCACCACCACCAACAAGCTTTTATCCCACTAATGGGGTCGGCTACAAGAATTTGTTTTTCTCAATTGCGTCCTATTTAGTGTCATATTTTCATTTACCTCTAATAATTTAAGATTATTTTTTATACAACATGCCCAATTCTTTTTAGGTCTACCTCTACCTGCCTTAATAAAATTCAAATCTAAAATATCTGTTGTCCGAACAAGATCATTAGATGGTTGACGTTTAATGTGACCAAACCATCTAATACTGCCCTCTCTAATCTTGTCTGCTACTGGAGCTACACCATCCCTTTCTACGGTATATTCATTTCACAATTTGTCTTTAAGTGTAAAGCCACTCACCCACCTAAGTATTCTCATCCCAACAACACTCAACTTATATGCTTCTCTTCTATTGGCTAACATTCCGCGCCATAAAGCTTTGCAGGTCTCACCATCATCTTATAAAATTTTCCTTCAAGTCGAAGCGGTAGTTTTCTATAAGACAATAGCTCGATGCATTTCTCCACTTCAACCATCCAACTTGAGTTTTATTAATAACATCCATATCTATATCTCCATCACCTTGAACAATAGATCCAAGATATCTAAAATGTTCACTCCTTTTAATAATTTGATCATACATTGTTACAACTCCTTCAGTAGATCTATTATTACTAAAATTACATTCAATTTATTCAGTTTTAAATCTACTCAAATGAAAGCGTTTAGACTCTTAAGTTGACCTCCATAATTCAAAATTTTGAACTGCATAGTAATTAAATCTGTATTATTATATTCCACTTCTTTTCTGCTGCCCGTACTTTCATTTTTTTTATTTTTGGTATCATCCAGAATGATGAATATTGATTAGTTTATGCAGCATGTGTGCTACTGGCTATTCCTGATCATAAGTGCCATTTTTCCTGATTACAACTTTATGGCAGCTTCACTAATGTTTGCATATATGGATGTATTACACGCACCTGATTTATTTATAACTGCATGTTTTCTGACACATCAATCTACAGATATATGAAATTGTTGGATTTTTGTACCAATACATCAAATTGCTTCGTCAATCTGGTCCACAAGAATGGATATTCAAGGAACTACAAGACATAGGAAACATGGAATTCCGATTTGTTGACGAGCAGCCTCAGGATGATTATGCTGCAGAACTTGCAGGTTTGTGAGCAAAATTCATTTTGGTGCTCAAGTTTGTCATATATTATTTCCATTGAGATAATTCATTCTCATAACAAATTATCTCTGCTGGCCCGACAAACATATTAGTAGATCTTTTCCCTTAAATTGTGGCAGCTGTGAATTTTTTTGGTTTTAACATAGGCAAATAGAAGGATTTGCGGCTATACCCATCCATTAGTCAGTTGTGAATCACCTTACTTGTAGGTCTCAGCCTAAATAACATCATTAGATTAGACGATTGTTTATTATGCGAGATGAATTACTCATTTTTATCTTTTTGTTATTTGTTAACAATTATTTATTTTTATTTTTGTAGGAATTAATTATTCTACGTCAGTATTATTTCATTAGTCTTTTTGATATGCAATTTAGATGGCTGGGGACGTAGCATGCACAGTTTAATGTATATCTTGCATGGTTATTTTTCCAACCCTTTTACAGTATTAGAAAATAACCCTTAATTCAATGAACTATTCTATAATCATAGTCTAATAACTTTTAATTTGAAAGTTCCGTATCAAGGATGCATTGATTTCTGGTTCAGTTTGAAATGAATTGTGCTGCATACCTGATAGTTAAATTGATGCGAGCGCCATCTGCTTACGGAATAGATGCGAGAATTCCCGTGATAGAAGCAGCGCGTCGCTGATTGCTTGGACCAAACCAGTCCAGGTTTTTCTTCCTTCTGAGGAGCCGTCCAAACCTCTAGGGCCACTCCTAGTTATCCTATTATT
>JXCR01068167.1:0-39073 GCA_002079205.1 Phalaenopsis hybrid cultivar
TACATTTATTATAAATTAAGTCAAATATTAGTATTGGAAGAAAAGTTGGAATTTAATTGAAAGAAAAATGAAAATAAAAAAAAATTTGGCCACTAGCACTGACGATGACTAAATGAGCACCGTCGGAGCCCAAGAAAGCAAATCTCAGCACCGGCAGCGCCCATCGAGAGCATCGGTAGTGCCAAGAGCGGTTGGACAGTTTCTGCAACTTTTGGCAGACTTTGGCGGGATTTTAATCCATAATAACCACCGGGAGGTGGTTTTAAAGTCCTAAAAACTTCCTAGTATGCCTAAAAGCTTTCTATTTTTGGATTCCATGGCTTCCAATTCCAGAAATACTTCAAGGTATGGAGTTTTCAAAAGAAGAAAGTTTATCAATTTTGACGTGCAGAGATTATACGATAAAGTTATTGTGAAGAAGAGATTGATCAAGGAAAGATGATTTGTTAATCATGGGTTGATCAATCCAAGTGCTCCAGTTGAGAAGATCATTCTGCAAAGGCAATGGGAAGTTTTGTGTTACACTACCGCTGCGGTTGTTTTACCTGTAGTGAAGAAATTCTATGCAAATTTACATGGAATTACCAAAGGAGTTGTCTTCGTACGAGGTAAGGCTGTACCATTTACTCCTGTGATGATTAATGAATTGTATATGATAGGAAATGTTTCAACTTGTCATTATGCAAATTTCATTCCTACGCGAGATTTGATGCAAGATATTTGTAATTTTCTGACGGATGAAAGTGATTTGTGGGAAGTACAAGATGAAAGATATATTAGTTTTCCTGCTTCATCACTTAATCCAATTTCAAAGCAATGGCATTTCTTTATTTGTGCAAAATTACTCCCTACTATGAAGATCAGTAGAGTCACCAATGAATGTGCTATTTTAAACTACTATATTCAAATGGAAAAACCTTTTGATATAGGTTAAATTATATTTAAATATGTGATAGGAATCATTATGAATGGGCCAATTTATGGACTTGGGCATCTTTCTATGATTTTTCTAATTTGCAGTCAATCCCAAGTGCCACATGAAAGTTTGGAAAAAGTTTTACTACCATGAGAGCCCATGATCTGTGTTGATGATCAGTATGTTGGTAATGGAAATGAAGCACTAAATGTTATTATAGATCATTCTTCACAAGTTTCATATCCATTAATGCCACCAACAGTTGGAAGCTCGCTTGCCTTAGAGAAGAAATTGAAGATAATTGAAAGAGAACTTCAAAGTATTATGAATGCAATGGGAGATCTAGAGTACCTTTTTGATCACCTAGATTAGAGAATGAAAGAGAATTTTGATTACACTGGAACTTTTGAATCAGGATTAGTTCGGATGTTTAAAAAAAAGTGTGGATCGAAGAAAATTTGACAGATCAATTCTCGTACCATTCCTTGTACAATCTCTATGTTCATTACCAATCTTTGGGAGATATTAGAGGAGGTGATAGCACTGAAGATGAGGCTGAATGATTGAAGATTGTGAATTCTCTACTTGTTTAAAAATGTTTACGTGTTTAGTGTAATTGTGTGGATTTGATTAGGTTTGATTTAGTTTATTCCGAACTTTGATTATGTGTATAGTTTTGTGTCAGCGTTTAGTGTTGTGACTTGATTTTGACGCTGATTTATAATTAGTTTACTTCATAAGTGTGAATTTATGATTTGTGAAATGTGTTAGTAAAAACTGTACTTTCATATATAAAAGTTAGTTTATTGTTGTTTGTGAAATGTGTATTTATGAATTTAGATAAAATTTGTGTTTAAAAATACAAAAAAAAACTTTGGAGAAAATTGAATTGAAATTGAAAATTTTAGAAATCAAAATAGTGAATTTCGGTCCTTCAGCGCCGACGGCGCTAACATTGTCGTCGACAGTGTCTTCGACCCGAGAGCTGTAAATTAACCCTTTAATTTGCAATTTTCACTGTAAACCGTCATTTTTACCCCTTAAGTCACCTTCAACATTCGGTTTTGCACTTAAGGCTTGATTTTGGGAAGATTTGAGGAGATTTAGAGGCAAAGGAACTTCAGATTTTATCTTCTCTAGGTAAGAGCTACGCTTTAAAGTAAAAAATTTTATTTTCACCAAAGATTTTTCTCACATTGACTAGATCCAAAATTTTGAAATTTTTGGGAGATTTTGAGAAAATGTTTTGGTGAAAAACTATTACTTAGTGGATTTGAGTTTAAAGTGGTTTACATTTTTTATTTTCAAAATTTTACGATTTATTCAGAATTTTTATCAATTTTTTTAGATTTCTTATGGAACCTAGATTGAGCAAAAGGAAAATAGAATATGACGAGCAAAGGTTTATTAGCTTTAGAGCCAGTGCTCGATTTCATAGTCTTCAAGAAAATAAAATAGTGATTCAGGACCAACGTTTTAAAAATCCGGGTGGAGAATTTGAACGATTGATTATCTCTCGATAGTGGGAAAACTTCTGCAATTTTACTGTCGATGTGATAGTTGGGATTGTGATGGAAATTTATGCCAACTTTCCTTAAGCTTCTGATGATTTTTTTTTTCGAGGAAAAGGGGCGGAGTATACTCCAAGAAAAATTAATGAGTTTTATCAATTAGAAGATATTTATAGATGCCAATATCATTCGTTTTCTATTACAAATCAATCCTTAGATGAAGTTATTTCTTTTCTAACTACTGAGAAAGGGTCTTGGAAAATAAAAAAAGGTGTTAACTTTCCCTTTTCTATGTTAAATGTAGTATCTAAGGCTTAGCATTATTTTATTTCTAGAAGGATGATTCCAACGAACCATCAAGGTGAAGTAACCAAGGATAGAGCCATACTTAACTATGGTATTCAACAAGTGATGAATAAAAATGTAGGCTCTATCATGTATATGAACATTCAATCTATTTCTCTGAGAGAAAGCACTAGTAGATTGGCGCACCCTGCACTCATTTACACACTTTGTGAGCATGCTGGAGTTGATTTCAAACATGATGAGAAGAGGATTGAGCCTCAGATACTAATTGGGCCTGATAACATCAAGACTTATGAGTCCCACGTTGATTGGAGATCTGTAAGATAGGCCAGGGATATTCCTTCTACTTCTACAACCCTTAATTTTAGTGAGCCTACTTCAAGTGACCCCAACAATAAATAATTAGGGAGTTGTTGGACCAGATGATGATTTAGCAGGGAGATATTTTGAGGATGGATCATAGGATGCAGAATATGGAGGCTAGAAATGCTCACATTGCTGATATGATTCACCAGAAAATTGGACTTTTTGAATAAGCCCCGAATATCGAACCTATAGGGAGATTAGCAATATGCACTTTAGAAAACTAGAAAGTTTAGAAATTTTAGATGAAAAAAATCTACTTAGAAAAATATTCTTACTTAAAATTAAGATGCTAAAATAAAAATATAAATTCAATTCTTTTTGTAATTTTGGGTTTATGAAAATAAAGTAAGCAACTAATTAACTTAACTAAATAATTGCAAGATGAAGGCAATATAAGTAAAACATTCTTAGTATGATGCTTCTTATGATGATGCTTTAGTAAGATACCTGAGGGGTGACCATACAGCTCAGTTCCTTATGCACCCTACTTATACTCCATATGAGTAGTAGAAGTTAGATGTTGATGAAGAAGAAGATAATGACTGGTGATCCTTTTGTTTGTTTCTTTGTGTTTGTACTGTGTGATTGTACTTTTCATGTTGTGATGTTGTTGAAGACTTTATTTGTTATGTAATGCGAAACTATAATGTGGAAAATAGTTTTCATTTTTAGAGTTCAATTTAGTTTTGTTGTTATTTTTAGCACTTTTTTATGTATTGTGATTAGCTCTTTCTCAGCAAATTTTATATGTGTTACGTACAATTTAATGTTTCTAGTCTTGTAGTTTTCATATTAGCACCTGCAGTATTTCAAAATTTATGTTAAAAAATAAGAATCTCCAATAGGTATGATTTTTGTTAAGTATTTAATGATTTCTTTAACCCTTCATTTTTAAAGTTCTTCATGTAAAAATCTTTTAAAAATTTAAGTTTGTTGGGGGTGGCGGGGGGAAGAAAAATCATTTTTAGAAAGAGAGCAAGAACTTAATTTTATTTTTCCTCACTTAATTATATTTTCAAAATTTTAAATTTAACATGACCTTTGGTATTAGGGGTTAACTTGAGATAACTTTTTATGTTTCTAACTATATAGTAAGTTTAAGTAAAAATTTTCAATAATAAAGGTTAATTCTAGGGAATAAGATATTTGGTAAAAGAGAATAAGACTATATTTTCTATTTTAAGTAAAGAAATCTATATTTTTAAAGTATTAAAAATCTTAAAAGAATCATGTAAAAAGAAAAGAACTAAGTTTTATAAAATATTTAAGTTAATATAAATTTGTTAAGTGAAGAAATGTAAAAAGTTTTTAACTTTAAGAAAGATGATAATTGCCGGCGCTATTTTCGGTTAGAGTTGCCCGTAAGAAGTTGTCGCTCACCGGAATCGAAATCCCATCGCTCGCTTCGGAAGGACATTTTAATTTACATATATATTTAGTTTAGAAAATATGAAATTAAATTGATCCCAAATTTTTCATAGTTCAAATGAAAGAGTTGTACCTCAAATCCGGTATCTATCCCGAAGGACAAACATAAGACTTGAGGATGAAGCTTGATCAAATAAACTAAGAAATATCTGACATCCGTTCGGTCTGCGAAAACTTTATATTTGCCAACAAGTTCCCCTATTTAATATAAAGAATTAAATATGGTTTATATTAAGCTGGGTTCGAACATGCTTCCTATAAGGGCAAGCCCCTATGGTTAATTACATCTTAAATGACCAAAGTCACCTAAGAAGACTTTAGAGAAAAATCAAGAAAAATTATCTTCAAGGAATTTCAAGGGGTAGGACTTTTCAATGAGATTGGACGTAGAGGTGTGAAAGGGGATTGGTTCAAATTTGGAACATTTTGTTGTAGAGTCCAAATGAGGAAGAATTAGGGGTTGTCATGGATCTAGAGGGGAACCTCAGTGACTTCCCAAGCTATCCTAATGTTTGGCTTCAGTTTTGAGGAGAAAGTGGGAGTTTCATCCTGCCAATTTTATTAGTTAGGGCTTACATTCGTGTGAAATGATCACACACGATCACACAAAAGTGTTTCATCCTGCCAATTTTATTAGTTAGGGCTTACATTCATGTGAAATTATCACACAAATAGCCTGGAAGATGGTGTTTCTTCCTGCAAATTTTATTATTTAGGGCTTACATTCGTGTGAAATGATCACACAAATAGCCTGGAAGATGTATCTGCCAATTTTATTAGTTAAGGCTTACATTAGTGTGAAATGATCACACAAATAGCCTGAAAGATGTGAGGATTTAGGTCGTGACAAACGACAACTGCAGAATCCTAAGATGAGTTAGGGCTTATATTGTATAGCAGGGATATGCAAAGGCCTAAAGATAAGGCGAGGATTTATGTTGCATAAGCAAGCAACCTCGATGTCCTATGGCTTTGTTGTTTATATCTAAGGAAGGAAGATTGGTTCAGCTGGGGAAGACAAGTTTTGCTGTTGAAGATGGCTATGCGGCCCACCGTGCTAGCTCCAAGCCCTTGCCACGATGACTTTGAGTTTTCTAGTGTGTGAAGTTATAATGTCAAATCATGTGGCCCTATGGTTGAAGTTCTTTAAATTGTAAAGGAGCATATTAAAGTTGATTAGAGCGACACCGGTTAGGATCCTACAGTTCCCTCGTTTCGACACCACTATTTTCTATTGGATTCACTTAGTACAAATGAACTTACTAAACTCAACTTAATGAGTTCCATAATTTTATTTAGACTGAGAGAAGCCTCATTAGCAACCGTAGGTTACCTCTTATGAGGGATTCCCGATCACCTGATAGAGATCTCTTAATTTAGTTGAAATTGTAATTTTGTGTGATGCTTGTGATTAAATTCTGAGTTGTTTTATATTTTGAATGTTGTGGGGGTGAATTTTATTTTTGGTTGTTTTTAATTTTGGTTTTGGTTTTGGTTTTGTGGCTATCCTAATAGTTATATTTTTCCATGCAGATTTGTATAAGCACAAAAGTATAGCATAAAAGTACCAGAAAGACAACGCTGAAAATTGTAAAAGCATACCTGACGAGTCTTCTAGATCCACCACCTGAAATTTAAAATGCATGTCAGGGCAATTGATATGAGATAGGGAAGTAAAATTTTGGTAGTTTTCGTAACCCTATGTCATATCTTGGTGGGTCCTTAAGAGTTTAATAAGGAAGATTTCATCAAGCTAAACATATTAAGCTTAGTAGATCTTCAAGATATCCAACAAATCTAGAGAAAGAATCAGGTCCGTGCTACTCTCTCGCTGCCTGGTGGAAAATCCCAAGTTCTTTTAAACTTACTATGTTGCGTAATAAGTCCTCATGTAAATACCTCTAATGCTCAATGAGCACTGATGTCTCAATTATCCCTAAGAATAAGGTAAATATCACTTGTGATTCAATTTAAGAATTATGTGGGTGAAGACCCTTTACGAGGCAAGTTAGTGTTGTTGGAACATTTAGCCAAATTTTGACCCTAATTGGGCTTGCAGTGTTTGAAAGATATTTTAATTTTCAATGATATCAACTTTTCTAATCCTCATTTAAATGAAACTTGATTTAACCTAAGTCACTACTAAGTCCTTAAGACCTAGGTGAGTGTCTTAATTAGTTTTGAAAAGATCACGCTTTAGGTGATCATGATTCATGATTTGAATTTTATTTGAACATCAAAAAAGGGGTATAAAATCGATGAGTTATTAACACCCAAAATCATACCCCTAAGTCCTAGATTCATTTTATTTTAATAAACTCCCAAATTTTAATAATTTAGAAATTTATTAACTTATCTTTTTCAATTAATAAAGTGAGATTGGTTTCTACCAAATAACCCCTTGTGTTTTAAATATCAAATAAATTGATTAAGATCAGAGGTTACCCATCTCCCTTCTTAAATTAAGCCTAAATGTTAATTAAGGCTAATCTTTCAAAACTACACATTTGCCCCTAAGGCTTTATCACTTCATAATTTGTCAAATTTAATCCAAGTTACTTTGAAATTTTTATACTACCTCATTAATGGGTCAATTAAGACATGAGAGGAGAAAATGTGATTTTTCAAAATTTAATTTAATTTATATAATTATTTTCTTGCAAAAATAGGACTTTTCAAAGAAAATTCCTAACTTGAATAAAATGACTTCTAATCCCTTGAAAGTTTTATTGGAGGTAGATCTAAACTAGAGAAGTCTTTGGACCAAATTTCATAATTTTTTGAATTTTATTTGAATTTTAAGAATTATTTTCAATTCTGGGGTATTAATTAAATATAAATATTTTAAATGGAGAGAATTAAGTTTTGTATTTTTTAAAAGTCTCCCTAAACTCAGAGAACTTAGAAGAGAAGAGTTTCTATTTTTATGAGTTTTACTTGATTTATTGGAATTAATTTTAATAAAAACACATTTTTAGCCTTTAAAAATTAGTTTTAAGCTTTAAAATTCAATATCTTTATTTAGAAAATCAGAAAAAATATTATAATTGTTCCTAAGTGATTAGGAAGCAATTTAGAACATTTCCATGAGTTTTATTATTTTTTGTGATTTTTAGGGATTTTTAATTATTTAAATATTTAATATAGGTTAAAAATCAAGTTTTTATTTTAAAAATCATTTTATTTTTAGAAAATACCCTTGATCACAAACAATTTAAAAAACTATGTTTCATAATTTTTTTAGTTGTATATAGATTTTTAAAAATCATTTTGGAGCCAAAAATGTTATTTATCTTTAAAAATCAACTTAAGTTACCAAATGAACTCAAAATATTTTGAAATTTTTATGGTGAGTTCTCTGGATCAGGAACCATAATGGAGATAAAAAATATAGTCATTTAAATATTTAAATTTTCCAAAATTAATTATCTCAATGACTTAGGGTTTGTGAAAATTATGTTTATTTTAAATGACATGACCCATGAAATTATTTCCAAAAGCTTCTTTGTCATGGTAGACCTTCTAAAATTTTCTTGGAATTTTCTAATCAATATGCTAATTTCCATGATTATTTTAAGGAAATAATCAAAAACTTTAAAAATATGGATCTCTGTACAAGGACTTTCTCTGACCTTAGAAAAAATAGAGGATATTTTTTTTATAGAGGCTACAACATGCCAAAATTTCAAGCTAAGGTGATGTGTCAATATGCATGGAGAATCAAACCAAATAGTGTTTAATTAATTAAAAATAAAACATGCATCAAATTGACTTAAACTTTATTCCACATTTTTTTCCTCTGTTCATTGAGCAAGAGGACATTTTTATTTTATTTTTGTGATTTTTCTACAAAAAGTTATGAATTTTCTAAGTTAGGCGTATTTAAATAAATAGGAAAAAGCCTTATTTATCTATTTAAACCACGCGTGCTGACTAGATCTTAGGCAGCTTTGAAGGTACGTGTGGCGCACTCTGGTTGGACACAGCCGTCCACGTAGCTACTGACTCAGCTCGCGGTTTATATCCCGAAGTGCTGTCCGGCTCGATCTCCTCCGTCCATTTGATACACGCTTGATCAAACAGCTCCCCGTCATCGTCCTTGATAGAATGATCCCATGACCGTCCACACTAAAACCCTAACATCTCAGCCTAAACTCAACCAAATCACTTCGGGTTTGATCCTATTGGCTCGTTTAAGTTAGAAAAACAAATTCATACGATAATCAAGCAATCAAATTAACTCTAAGCAAATGGAGAATCAAAATAGGCTTGGGAGGAGTTGAGGTTTTATACCTTTGCTCTGAGAAGTGAAGCTTCAAAAAGAGGGTCTTGGCACGTTCGTTGGGGTCCAAGGTAACTAGGGATTGAGTCCCTGGTCTTGGTATAAAGCCTAGGTGTGGATTCGACCAAGCTCAAATTCGGGTGTTGTTCTAGAGCTATGGTAGAGGCTCTGTGGAAGGAGGATTTGATGGTTGTGAAGGTGTGGGTGTAATCAATTTGGGTTTGGTGGACTTTGGAGGTGTATTGGGCCCTGTTCTGGTTTCCGGCAAGGTTTCAAGCTCAAAATTGAGCTCCGGCAATGGGAATTGGTGGGGGCAAAATAGTTGGAATGCACTGAGGGGATCTTAGAGAAGCTCTGTGAGAAGTTTGGAAAGG
Source organism: Phalaenopsis hybrid cultivar (assembly GCA_002079205.1). Lineage (NCBI taxonomy): Eukaryota > Viridiplantae > Streptophyta > Magnoliopsida > Asparagales > Orchidaceae > Phalaenopsis > Phalaenopsis hybrid cultivar. Next base: position 9,184 of record JXCR01068167.1, read on the forward strand.
CCTCTCTAAGGAAATTTCAGTACACCTCCCATGGCCTTGGATGTGAGTTTTTATAAAAACGACTATGGGGTGGCTATCAGGGCATAAGTTTAGGTGCATTGTGGTGCTTAGCTGGAGGGCAGAGGAGCTCTACAACTCAATTTGCTTGGTTGGCTTCTACGTTTAATTTGGGTGAATTCCCATGTGGGTGGCTCTCAATTTTGAGCTTTTCCGGCCACTAGGCTGGCTGGCCGACCAGGNGAGGGGAATCAAGACAGTGTAGTGATTGGAATGGGCAGTTGAGGTCTTATGGAAGCTCCGTGAGTGATTTGGGAAGCTCTCTCTGAGAAAATTTTTAGCACACCTCGCATGGCCGTGGAGGTGAGTTTTTATAAAAATGTCCATGGGGTGGCTCTCAGGGCATAAATTTGGGTGCATTGTGGTGCTTAGGTGGAGTGCAGATGAGCTCTTCATTTTGATTTGGATCAGCTGGCCTCTAGGTTTGATTTGGGTGAGATGCGATGGGGGTGGCTCTTGATTTTGAGCTTTTCCGGCCACTAGGCTGGCTGGCCGACCAGGGGGAGGTGGCTAGGAGCTCAGGGAACCCAGGGGAATAAGTCAAAACAATTTAGTGCAATAATACCTAATTTTGGTAAGGATATCTTAAGCACATCATTTTTGAAATAATATCCCTTGATTTGGGGAACTTTGGTCCATGTCTTGATTTAGTTAGATTCATGGTGTTTGGACTGGTCACTAGATCCATTTAATGGTTGTGGTGGGGTTAATTTGGTGACTTTAGGGTGGTTAGGTCACATTTAGTGCATGGATTCAATGTGAGTTCAAGTGACCAAATCTTGGGTTTGGTCTAAGGTAGGCATGTCCATTGCCCTAAATAAATGTTTAGTTTGGTGTAGATGGTCATAAGGAACAACTTTGGTGAAGGATGGAAGTGGTTTTGAGCTCAACTGAAGGGTCAATTTGAGGGAATCTTGAATTTTAGTCAATTTGGTCATGTTGGACTAGGCTTGGGTCTAGATTGGGTTAGCCTTGGGCTAAATCCAAATTTATTGTTGTAAATGGTCATTAGGGACTCTATAAAGAGTTTTCAGCATGAATTGGATTCCAAATTGGGGGTTAAGGCAATCAATTGGCTGAAATTTGAGGACTTAGCCAATTTGGGGCTAAATTTGGGAATTTTGGATTTAGGCCAAATTTCAATGGATTTGAGGCTTTACCAAGGCCAATTTATGGTTTATTTTGATGTACAAGAATGCTATAAAGATATTTCAACATTTTTTGGGGCCAATTGACTAGGATATGGGTTCAATTTTGTGAGATTAGGTCATATGGTCAAAACTGGGGTTTTGACCTAAATCAAAATTGGGCGCAAATAATGGGCCAATTAAGCTTGTATTTTGTTTAACTTGGCCATATCAAAAGTTAATTTGAGTTTAAAGTTGTAATTGGGGTCAATTGAGATCAAATTGATGGACATTTGAGTTGAATTTGGGGAAATTTGGGCCATTAAAGAGCAATTTGGGTTTTTGATCGAAGATGGTCAAATTGGTCAAATTAGGTCATGTGATAGTTAAGGAAAAGGAAACTGGGAATATTTGAGAGGTTTTGGGAATTTTTTGGATTTTTTGGAATTTTGGGCCCAAAAGGGGTATTTTGGTAATTTGGCCAATTTGGGGATTTTGGGTAATTTGTGTGTTTAAGTGAAAAAGGCCAAGATAGGTATTTTTGATTGGATTGGGTAACTAATCACCCTAAATTAGCCATGGACCCAAAGAAATCCCATTCTGGGTCCTCTTTGTACTGGTCATCTCTAGGGCTGGTAGGTTTAGGGGACCATCTACATGAGTATCCCAAAAAGATCAAGGGACCTAGTTAGAAATTTGGGTACAGATAAGTGTAGTGAGTGCCTTAGTTAGAAATTTGAGTTTAGGGTTGTGAGTGATTGTGAGTGTAGATGAGTGTAGTGAGTGCCTTAGGAAATTTGAGTTTAGGGTTGTGAGTGATTGTGAGTGTAGATGAGTGTAGTGAATGCCTTAGCCCTAGACCAACACTTAGGGTCAACTCTAAGGTCCAGCAGTCCTAAGGGTGACTCATCTTGACTAGATACTTAGAGGTTAGGATCAATATGTGGAACTTCAAATTGAGTAAGGAAGAAGGTAGAATTTCTAGTGGTGAGGGTTCCATGTCTAGTTTTCTAAGAATAATCAAATAGGAAAGTCCTATGGCTTGACCTTAGGCTACTAAAGAGGAAAAACTAAACCTCAACCAAATATGAGGTCAACAAATGGACCCCCAATAGGTGTGGTGTACTGGGAAAACACATCGTGCGTATTGGCATTGATTGACGAGATCAACAAAAAAAACCAATACAAACTCCTAAGTCAACATACTCAAAAGTATGTGTAGAGTTGTGTGTGTGATTTGTTTTATTTCCACTGAGGATACTAGCAGATGATCATATGATTGAAATTAAGGAGTAGGGACTCTCGTTGGGGATCAGAGAGTGAATTTCAAGTTATGAAATTTCAGAAATTTCTAGAGGATGGGGATCAGTATGCAAGTGCTAACCCCGAGGTGGAAATTGAAATTTAAGTATCCATTTCAAAAAGACAAGAAGGGTTGGAATTTGGGTACCGACCTCAAAAGATGAGAATCAAAATTCAGGTACAGATTTGAAGATGTGGGAATTGAAATGTATGTATCAATCCAGACAAGAGAGTCAAAATTTAGGTATCGACCTCGAAATGTGAGAACTGAAATGTAGGTATCAATTCCGAGAAGAGAGTCGAAATTTAGGTATCGACCTCGAAATGTGATAATTGAAATGTAGGTATCAATTTCGAGAAGAGATTCAAAATTTAGGTATCGACCTCGAAAGGTGAGAATCAGAATTTAGGTGCTGATTCAAAGATGCGAGAATTGAAATTTAGGTATCAATTCGAAGATGTGAGAATTGAAATGTAGGTATCAATTCGGAGATGTGAGAATCGAAATGTAGGTAATAATTCAGAGATGTGAGAATTGAAATGTAGGTATCAATTCGAAGATGTGAGAATTAAAATGTAGGTATCAATTCAAAGATATGAGAATTTAAATGTGGGTATCAATTCGAAGACGTGAGAATTGAAATGTAGGTATCAATTCAAAGATGTGAGAATTAAAATGTAGGTATCAATTCGAAGATGTGAAAATTCAAATGTAGGAATCAATTCGAAGATGTGAGAATTAAAATGTAGGTATCAATTTAAAGATGTGAGAATTGAAATGTAAATATCAATTCAAATATGTGGTAGTCGGAATTTAGGTACCGACCTCAAAAGCTGAGAATCAAAATTTAGATACTGATTCGAAGATGTAAGAATTGAAATTTACAAAGAGCTTGTGGTGTTGAATTTGCAAAAGTGTATCATGTGGAAAGGCTGATTTTATAAAAGATTTGTAAAGCTTTGTGGGGTTTAGTGCAGCATGCAAAATTCTGTGGGAATGTGAAAAAGTTAATGTAGATAAAGACAGTTGTGTTGCGCACACAAGAGTAGGAAACTCCAAAAATGAGAGGATCCACTCAACATATTCATTTCATTTTCTTGTTATTTTTATCACATTTAATTTTTCAAATTAGGTCACTAAAGTTTTAATTTTAATTGGTGGATTTTTTTTATAGAAATTTGTTTTATTGTTTATTCATTGGCGATTATTTCCTTTTTCATTTATATTTTAAAAAAAATTGTTATTTCATTCTTTATTCATTGAAATTTTGAACCAGTGCGTGGTTCATGGCTTTCATCCCTCGCACAGAAAGGCAACTGATAGAAAGGCACAATTTGAGAGAAATTTCCATTAATTTGCTCCAACAAAGATGTCATAAATCAAACATAGGCTAATGCCTCAAAAGGTACATTATGTAGTCCATCTCAAAATACATCGAGAACATCTCATGCTATGAATACAATGTAAACTGAATATACCAGATACATGTCATGCTGTTAAAAGAAAGAAAGTGAACCCTCTGTACCAGGTATGTTGAGCTCTTGATCGAGCAAACCTTCTAAGTCATGCTCCAGGATAAGAGTTCCCTTTGCATGTACTTAGAGGTTCAACCTTCTCACAGCTCGTATGGAAGTAACTCCTCCAATTCCAGTTCCTGCTGGAATTCATATGGCATTTTACTACCATCCATCCCGTGGAAAGTCACAGACACCCTACGGTGTCGTACTTTTGGAATGCAATGTTTGGTAACATCTGCACGATTGCCGTTGAGAACAAGTACTTAACCTACTGGAAGAGGAATCTCCACAGAAGCTCTGAATTCACCAGGGTCGACGATATCGATTTCTTTCCTAAATAGAATATTATTTTTGCTCAGAAATGAGACCGTGCAAAAGGGCCTCACAAAATCATGATGATCAATGTGTGGAAGAATGCAATCGCCCTCTTCATATATGTTGATGATGCAACTATTGGGAATGCAGGTAGCAGGTAGAATATTCCATTTGACCATTCTTTTGATAATCCATTTCATCATTGGCGGTAGCGGATCTACTTGATCTTGTCTGAGGATACCAGGGGATTCACCTGTCTGTCATTCGTGAAGTTATAACAAGAGCCACACTGGATGGTGATTCTTCCCTTCCCTCTCATCCATTTCTTTGGCTCAAAATATGTCCTTTCCATGAGAAGGCCCGCTCGGCCTCTGTCTCTTAAATTGAAGATACAGTCCAAAATGCTTCTTTCATCAGTCTCAGAGAAAACCCTGGTGTACAGCTCCAGGCCTTCCAATATGTTGACGAATTTTCCCTGAACTTCTTCATAAACTCGAATTCTCTTTTATTTACTTTGCTTATCTTGTAGTATTCTACCATACCAGGGGTTCGAGCATCGAAGGGAACCCAAACTGGTGCTGTTCAATCTAGAATATGAGACTCGGCCTCTAACGGGATGTACGACCCTGGGCTCCACGGTACATACTGATCCATCCCCAGTGGGACATATGGTTCATCTATCATGCAATCCAAAGTTTGAGACTCATTCATGCTAGAAGAGTACTCTTACAATGTATTAAAATGTTATAGATGCAGAACATGACAATCCAGGCATTCTACAAACACGTACGTAGCTGATGTCCTAACTAGTATTTCAACGTTGCATGTCGGGCAACCTTGACACAAAACATCTGAAACTGAAAGTGTGTTTGAATCTGTCATAAACCCTGGTTCTTCATCCGTGGTGGGTAAGTTAGCAGAAGTTTCTTTCAGGTCTGGATCATAAATATGCCCCTCATAAATAGGGGTGAGCAAGTTTTTCATCTCTCTTTGACGTTTGTGTTCTTGTCGCAGAAAAGCTCTCTGCTTCATGCGACTGGCATTCCTGCGTTGCATCCTGCAAAGCGGAGTACTTGGTAGTTTTTTGTTATTTGCGGCTATTAAGCCTCCAGCAGGTGTAGCTATCACGGAGGGCAGAGAACTGGGCCCCTCCATTGAGTCTTGCTCTGTTAGCATGTTCTTGCCCTTGCGTGATACATTATCTTTAGTGGTCACTCTCAGTATTAAAGGCAGTCCCTCTTTCTCTTTGTAGCTGACTACGTCCATTAGAGGACCTTCGTAGTCCATGTCAACGTGGTTGAAATCCACATTGAAGTCTGTGGTGCCACCCCGCGACACCATCTCCTCATTTAATGCAGGGTTCCAGCCATCCTAAAAAGCAAAGATCAGCCGCCTTCCCAACATTTTTCTGCAGACGACAGGAAAAATGTCAGTGGGCCGAAACTTGTCATGAACAAGAACAAAACAAAGTGTACATTAAAGTAAATTTTAGTTTGTTTTGGTGCAATGAATTGTTTATTTTATGTATGAGTTTTGTTTAATTTAGCGTAATATTATACTTAAAAGTGGAAAGAAGAAAATTTGAAGTTTAAATTTTCTTTCTCAAAATTTTCATTATATGGAGGTTAATTACAAAATTTGGACCTGGTCATAGACATTTGATGTATAGATAACCCTAAAATAATCAAAGTTTCAAAGTTTCAAAGTAAGTAGAAGCACGGGAAGGTTGCGTAATAAGTTTTTAGATATCATCCGTTTATTGGTAACATGGGTCTTTTACCTCGGAAGTCCTACTAACTGGTAGGCTCCTCCTGCGTAGACCTTTTCAATGACAAATGGTCCCTCCCAAGTTGGCTCAAATTTTCCACCTATTTTACGACATGCAAGAATAGGTCTTTTGAGCACAACTACGAGGTCTCCAACTTTGAATGTCCTTGGGAGGACCAAATTGTTATGGGCTTTTACCATCTTCGCCTAGTAAAACTCCAAATGTTATTGTGCTTCTAGTCTTTTTCCCTCGAGACTTTCCAGTTCTTCAAGTTTAAGTTTTGTACTTTCTTCTGTTGTGAGTTGGTTGGCAATGGCGACTCTGAGAGATGGTGTCTGGACTTCTAGCGATAGCATGGCCTCGGCTCCATACACGAGCATATAGGGTGTTCACCGAGTGGGAGACCTGAAAGTCGTTCGGTAGGCCCACAATGCTTCTAATAGTTTTTTGTGCCAATCCCTTTTGTTTTCATCCAGTATTTTCTTCAAAATCTATACCAAATTCTTGTTGAAGGCTTTGGCCAGACCATTTGCTCTGGGATAGTAAATCGTAGACTATCTCCAATCTATCCCATGTCTTTTGATAAAATTGTTGGTCTTGGTGCTTTTGAAAGTTGTTCCATTGTCAGAAATTATTCTTTGTGGTACTCTAAAATGGTATACAATTTGGCTTTTGAAAAATTTGAGAATGTGTCGTAATCTCACGTAACAGTACTGCCTCTGCCCATTTGGAGAAGTAGTCTGTAGTGGCAAGTATAAACTTGTGTCCTTTGGAAGATGGAGGGTCTACCAGACCTATTATGTTCATGCCCCAACACTCGAATGGCCACAAGGCAACAATTGGGTGTAGCACATTCAGAGGCTGATGTAAGACCACCCCATGCACTTGGCATTGGTGACATCTTCTGGCTGTATCTATGCAATTAGACATCACCGCTGGCTAATAATACCCAAGTCTTTTGATCTTCGTTTTCATTTTCGGCCCTGACTAGTGAGCGCTACACAATCCGACATGTACCTCTTTAATATTATTTTGTGCTTCGGCTCTGCCTAAACACCATAGCCACATTTGGTCGAACAATCTTCTGTAAAGAACATTTTCAATCAGGGAGTAAGACATGGCCCTTCTTGTGATGTGGTGCGCCTCAGACTTGTCTTCTGGCAGCTTTCCAGTACGTAAATATTCTATTAATGAATTATGCCAATCTTCATTGAGGTCTACAAACTATATTTATCGTTTCTTCTTTTGTAAGTTTGTGTAGAGTTTTGAATTCGATCTGAGACAAGGCTCGTCTTCCTTGTATTGTGACTTCAATGAAATCCTCTGGGGGACACACCATTTCCTTAGAGAGTTTTGCTAGAGCGTCGACACGGGCATTATCTCCCCTAAGAAATTGGTAGAAAGTCACATCGGGGATCTGCTTCAAGAGCTTTATCATGTACCGATGGTATTCTACTAATCTTGGTTTCAAAATTTACTATTGTCCGGCGACTTGCTGCATGAAGAGTTGGGAGTCACCGTAGATTGTAATGCTTGTTATATCCATTGAGATTGCCATTTCTAATTCGGTGATTAAGGCTTCATATTCTGCTTCATTGTTAATGAACGGCTCTGTCAGGTGGTATAAGAACCTCAACATACCCTTGTCTGGCGTGATAAAGATCAAACCAATCCTTGCTTTTCCTGGTATAACTGTGCCTGATCCTTTGCCTTTTCTGGCTGATGAGGCACCATCGAAGTATATTTCCCAGCGTTATGCACTGGAGAATTCTATTTGTAGTATTTGATCGTCTGGTAACTCGTCGTTGAGAGAAGACCCAGCTGGCAGTGGGTGTGCAGCAAGAAAGTCTGCTAGTATTTGTTCCTTGATAGCACGGAGAGGAACAATAGTTATATCAAATTGCAATAAGATCATTAAACATCTCGCTAAACGTCCAGAGAGTGTTGGTTGGGTCATCAGATATTGCAATGGATTAACTTTCGATATTACGGTAATCTTATGAGAAAGCATGTAATGTCTAAGCTTTTAGGCAGCAAAAATTAATGCTAGACGATACTTCTAATATGTGGATACCTTATCTCCATCGGTATTAGACAACGACTCAAGTAGTAGAGTGCATTTTCATTACCCTCATCATTGACTTGGGCTATGAGGGCTCCAGGAGAGTCATCTAAAGCCGCGGTATAAAGTATCAACGGTTTCCCTGGGATAGAGGCTGTCAAGACAGGAGGTGTCATTAAGTGTTGTTTAACGTCCTCAAAGTCTCGCTGGCATCTCTTCCCAAATAAATTTGGCATCTTTTTTAATTAATGCCGAGAAAGGTTGACACCTACCTGAGAGATTAGAAATAAAGCATCTCAGATATGCCAACTTCCCTTGGAAGGAACGTAGTTGTTTCAAGGTTTTAGGGGGAGGCATTTCCAAGATAGCTTTAATCTTATCCGGGTCAATCTCAATTCGCCGATGACGGACAACAAATCCTAGAAATTTACCGGAAGTAACGCCAAAGGCACACTTTAAGGAATTCATTTTGAGATTGTATTGTCGTAATCGTTTGAACATGATCCTCAAATCATACAAATGGTCTATTTTCTATTTACTTTTGATGACCAAATCATCCATGTAGCATTTTACTTGATTGTGAATGAGGTCATCAAAAATCTTTGTCATTGCGCGCTGATATGTTGCTTTGGCATTCTTTAGGCCAAACGACATCACTGTGTAGCAGAAAATTCCAATCGGTGTTCTGAAGGGTGTAAGTACTACATCCACGGGAGCCATCTTGATTTGGTTGTATCCCAACAATCCATCCATGAAGGAGAAAATTTCATGTGTTGAAGCGATATCCACCATCATCTCCAGTATAGGTAGTGGAAACTCGACTTTCGGACATGCCTTGTTCAAATCTCTGAAGTCAACACAAACACGGATATGTCCATTTTTCTTCTTAACAGGTACAATGTTAGCTAACGACCTGGGGTATTGTTCCTCTTTAACCAAGTTGGCGCCTATCAATTTCCTCACCACGGCGATAACTTGTTGTTCTATCTTGAGGCGCATTCTCCTGGGAGCCTGTTTTAATGGGGTTATATTCTTGTCCACCCCAAGTTTATGGACTGCAACCTCTGTTGACTATCCTGACATTTCATCGTATCTCCATGTGAAACAATCTTTAAATTATGTTAATAGTTTGATCAATTATGCAGATTCTTCGTCATTAAGTAGAGAACATATAAATGTAACTAAGGGTCGTTCTTCAGTCTCGAGGTTAATCTCTTTCAATTCATCAATGGTAGATTTAATTTCCTCCTCAAACTTTGGGGGAGCATCTTTTATTGGCTGATCAGTAGAGTCATCCTATATATCGAGGCAATCCTTTTCTGATTCACCAGTAACAGCCATGCAAAATTCAGAATCATTGACTGGTCCGACTGTACCAAATCCGAGACCCTCTTTTGAATTTAGAGTTCGACTTTTAGCATTCCATAATTTTTCAAAAACTTGAAATTTATCTTTTGGCATTTATTTTGGTCATTGTCCCTGTTGAATTAACTTTTGAGCACATGGAGAGAAGTAACCAAAAGGAAATTCCATTAATTAATTAGAATCAACATCCAAATTTACATGTTTTTCAAGCTCAGTAGAGGTGTTCCATTAATTCATTAGAATCAACATCCAAATTTACATGTTTTTTAAGCTCAGTAGAGGTAGGCATTTCCATTAATTCATTAGAATCAACATCCAAATTTACATATTTTTCAAGCTCAGTAGAGGTAGAAGCACTGTAAAATTTGATCAGCTTTGAACTAACACTATGGACTTCCCTGACCTCTAAACTCTCGACCTTTTGAGGGAGAATCAGAGTGAGGGTCATAGGCTACAGACTTCCTTGACCTCTAAACTCTCAACCTTTTGAGGGAGAATCAAAGTGAGGGTCATATCAATCACATAGTGGTTTATCCGGCCATACATTGTTTAATATTCATTCTTTTCTATATCTTCTAGGGATATCTCGTACTGAGTTCTTTTCCGTCTTGTCATCATTATTTTGCCTTCAGAATTGTCTTCATCACCAATGTTGACATTTGGCCGAGTCCATTAAACAATTAAATTGATCCTTCCTCGTCCACGTCCCCGGCCTCGACCTCAGGTGCGCGAACTAAAAGGCTTTTCATTGTCTCTTTGTAAAGGAGTGGTGAAAGATCGCTGGAGCAGAGTTGAATGGCCTCATTTTTATGATTCTTTTGAATCTTCATTTTTGTTAGTCAGAATTTTGCGCGATTAGACAGTCTTCTTTGGAGGCACGTAGTAGGCAGCATATTTATGGATACCAACTTCATGCACTGAAAATGGTTGTAGATCTCCCTTGATGCAATTCTCTTGACCATCTTTGTGGTATTTGATGCACTGGTGTCGAGATGATCGAGCCATATTGTGCTCATGAATTCATGGTCGACCCAGTAGAGCGTTAAAAGAGGTCTCGACGTCGATGATATGAAATTTAGCGGTTGACATGAGTTCTCCAACCTTCATAAGTAATGTAATTGATCCGAGGGCTCTTTCTCCCATTTGGTTGAATCCTCTTAACATCATCTTATCGGCCGTAAGATCTTGAGCTTCATTATCCAAATAGGCCAATGTCCGTAGGCTCATCAGGTTAAGAGATGCTCCAAGATCCACTAAAACTCTGGATAACACAAATCTGCCGATGTTGACGGAGATGTCGAGTGGACGATTACGGTTGGCGGTACCGAGCAGCAAGTCTTCATCTGTGAAACTTACCCCGGACTGTTTTTTCAACGAGAAAACTTCATTTGAGGATGTGCTGGCCAACTGAGCTAAGAAAATCTCTGGGTCAAATAAAGCTGTAACTAGAGACTCTCTCATCTCCTTTGACAGAATCAGAGCGTCGTAGATGCTTAATCAGGCCGTCAATTTTCTAAGATGAGCTAGCACGTTGTAGTCTGCTTTGTATGATCCTCCAATTTTATCTTGATCATGCGGTTCTTCCACTGGAGGAGGTGGGGGTATCTCTTCTTGAATCATTATTTGTTTTCCATTGTCTGTTAAAGCTGTTCTTGGTGGTAACACTATTCCGCTCCTCAAGTTAACTTCTGTGATTTCCTGTTCTTGAGATATCAATGTTGAATCTTCTGGTGTCTTTTCCTCTCCGTAAAAAAGATCTAAGTTGATGGTAAGCGATGTACCATGACGCTCGAGAATTGGCTCCTCGTCATCGGTGTGTCGTAAGCGGTATTAGTGATGTCTTTTTTAGACTTGACAATGAGTTCATCAGACACGAGTATGATTTGAGGATCATTTTATGGATCAAGATCGAAGCTAGATCGGTCATAATCCATTATGTTATTACCAAAAATAGTTAAAACGTAGTCAAAATCACAATTATTATATTCACAAGATCCCGGAGGGACAAAAAGATAATCATACAAAGTCAAGGGTTCGAGGATTTTCTTCCCCGAATTCGAGACAACCAATCTAGTAGAGGCAGCCCCTATCCTACCCTCCATGTTATCAATCTTTGCAATGACGCTTTTCTTCTTTTTGTTCTTTGTTCTTGACGATGACGGATCTCCTGGCGAAATCTTCATCTCGGGCTTGGTATGTTGCGTACTCTGAATAGAGGTTTATTTTGATACAGATTGAAACTTGTTCAGTATTTTCTTAGATGATTAGCTCCAGACCTCATTCCATCCTTCTTCGATAATCATAGAAGCTTGTTTCAATGAATCCTATATTTGATTAAGGACCCTCTTGAGTTCATCCCAAGTTGTACTCCATCCATCTATTTCGACATACAGATCAATTGAGGAGATTGACTCAGCTGAAATCATGTTTATGGAACCTTTTTCATGTTCTTTTAAATATTCTTTCGGGATTGTTATATTCCCTTCCTTGAGGTTATTCTCGAGCAAGTCTTTAAAGGTGAAGCATTTTGCTATAGTGTGCCCAAGAAATTTGTGGTATGAGCAATAATTTGGCTCATTCTTCCTATCCACCTCTTCAGGCTTCTTTGGATCCAGTAGTTTAAATTTTGGCTTCTTCAGCAGACTCCTGAATATTTTAGGTACAGCTTCATCCTTGAAGGAATACACAACTTTCTGTCGCTCCAACAGAGATATTCTTTTATCCCCTGTTCGAGGTGCTCCCTCTTGAGGCGGCCGCTGGTTGGATTGATTATTCTGTTTATGAGAGGATTGGCTATGTTCTTCTTCATATATCATTATCAGCTGCTTTCCTTTGTCGACGGTCGCCACTACTCTTGATTTCTTTTCGAATACTTTGGACACCCTAGACTTTTCATGTGGCTCTATGTGCTTAATCTTCTCTTGAAGACTGTTAGCTTTATTGAGTAGCTTCTCAAAGGATTTGATGGCGAGTCACTTAAGCATGAATGCTACTGGCCTATGAATGCTCTTATGTAGAATTTCAATCGCATGATGTTCCTGTAGCTGAGGTTCACATTTTATGCTAAGGTTTCTCCACCTCAAAATATAATCTGCCAAAGTTTTTCTAGACTTTTGCTTTTCCTTCATGAGCTCTCCAATAAACACATGGTGTTGTTCCATGGTAAAACTTTTCAAAAATAACTGTTCTAATTCAGAAAATGTTTTAACTGACCAATTGGGCAAGTCAGCATACCAGTCAAAAGCAATTCCTTAAAAGCTGCTGACGAATTGCTGGAGAGTAAAGCTACTTTATTTCTCGTGTTGCCACAACTGGCTCGGAAATGCACTATATGCTATCTGAGATTTCCAGTTCCGTCGAATATATGCTATCGAATATTCAAAACCCATAGGAAAAGTCACAGCATCGAACTCCTCCGGGTAAAGTCTACCCTTCAAAATTGATGCACCACCCTTGGATTGGGCTACGGCGTCCCGCACTTGTTCAACCATCAACTTGAACTCCTTTTCTGGCATGACACTTAATGGAGAATCTTTCTTTGGTTGCTTATCTTTGTATGCTGAAGTAGCCTCTCTTCTTTCATCTATAATGTGTATGATTTCTGGCTGATTAATCTCTGGAGAAGCCAATTGTGGTGCTTGTGATTGCCCTTGAATGGTGGCCATGGCGATCATAGCTGCAGTCATCTCTTCTATTATTTTCTTCAGTAGACTAACTTACTCATCCCTTAGAAGGATAACCCTACGCAGCTCATCTACGGCGTTAACTTCGGTGTGAAGTTGAGCCTCGCACGCAGACGTGGTGGCTCTAGTTTCAATCACATGGACATCCATGAAATCCTCCTCTAGGTAATCATTGTAATCAAAATCTTCATTTTTGCTATCGAAGGAAACTTCGTGTTCTCTCGCTAAATCAAAAATTTTGATCCTGAGTTTCTTAACCTTTTCTTCATTTATCAATTACTTGATTGTTTTAAGATCTGGAGGACCTTGATGGACACCCTCTACTTGTTCCTCCATCTCGCTGGCAATTGTCGTGAGGATGTCAGATATTTCAGATCCTGGTTTCACTTCCTGTTCTACGGCTCATTGAACTGCATCGGTGCGATGACCATGGGTATCCATACCTTTTTACTTTTTGATAATGATGTCTTAAGACAGAGCGTCTTAGTAGAAACATCAGTATGCCAAGGAAAAGTATGCTCCCCGTGGTGTAGACCGGCTACAGTGGCAGGTAAGCGTCTCGTCTTTGCCTTTGGGATGGTAGAAATGTCTTTATAACGGTTAATGGGTAAGATCTTTAGACCCAGTCTTGACTTAACCGGTCAACGACCAATGGTCTTGGTAGCAGTATAATCAGTAGTACTCATTGCAGTATTAACTCTGTTCCCCAAACGGAACCAAACAGGGATGCGGGTAGGTGCCACTCCGGCTTTCTTGTGGGACTGTCTGCCAGATTTAACACCCTTCAAAATGTCCTTCTTCATTCGAGGAGAAATTGCATCTCCCACTCGTTTAAGTAACTCGCTAACTGCACTAACTCGAGTGATAGGAGTGAACTTCTTCATCTCCTCACTATGTCTATGAAGTGACGGTAATGCAGCAACGATCCTTTAGATACTATCATATCCCTCGGTATTTGTCAAAGGATGGAATCTACTTCCTCGCAGGAGTGGATAAATTTATGATAATACTTCTTCAACTTGATGAGGCTCCTCCTCAATGTTTGTCTTCTCAAAAGCATGGGCTTTGATGGCCTTCCAAACTTTTCTGTTACGGTTCCTCCTTTGAGTTCGGGTCAGCGGTACAGTCCTTGAACTTGATCCGATTTCAAACACGGTTGGTGGGACAGTTAATCCTTCAGTCAGATCCTTAATAATCATCACTTCTTTCCACTTAGTAGTAGCGGGGCTATTGGGTTTGACGAGTGCCGCGACGGTAGTAGCTTTAGCCTTCTTGCAGGCAGGGAAGTGTTGAAGGCAGTTCAAATTGAATTTTGCAGATGGCTCCTGCATTTCAAGAGCGGCGATCTTCATTACCACGAACAGGGATTTCTCGAGGATGACCTCGAGATCTTTAAATCCAGCTCCAAATTTGATGGTGGGAGCGATGTTACGTGCGATGCGGTCCGTTGGCAGGTTGCATGAAAAGGTTAGCGTTGGGTAGGCCATTGTAGTAGGCTTGAAAATAGAAATTTTCAGTGTTATCTATATGGCCAAAAACCTCGTAATTTTTAGTGCAAGCACTGAAAATAGAGGTTGATCTGTAGATCGGGCGGGTCTTAAATTATGAGTATTTTAAAATCTTTGTTTAAGTAAAAAGTGTTAAATTAACATAAGAAAATTTCAAAGTGGGCACAACACAACACGATTTGGTTTAATTTGTAGAATAGCAAATCAAATTTGGAAGGGAGATGTGAAGTACTTTAGGACCCAGTGCGAGACCTATTTAGTGGCAGAAATTGCCAAGTGGAACTAGTCCACAGACACACCTATTAAGGGGTCCGACCCCACATGAAAATTTAAAGAGTCATTAATGGCCTTTTGAACCCCTCTTTTCAAAGATGGTTGAACAACTAGTCCTGAAGTCCAAGGAGTTAGTTGTACTTTCCCAAGATAGAAATGGGGTAACGTATGCTATGGAAGAAGGGTATTTTAGTCCAAGAGGGACATGGACATATTACCGATGTGTGGAGATAATATTTCTTGATTTGTACGGAAGAAGGGTAATTTGGTCCAAGAGGGATATGAACATATTACCGATGTGTGAAGATAATATTTAGATAATTTGGTCCAAGAGGGACATGGACACATTACCTATGTGCGAAGATAATATTTCTTGATTTACATGGAGAGAAAAGCTTGTCCACAGCAGAGTCGCCAGAAGCTGTCGACGCTAGTTTTGGTTTAAGAGTTTCCCGTAAGAAGCTGTCGGTCACCGAAATCAAAATCCCGTCGCCCGTTTCAGAAGGACATTTTAATTTACATATATATTTAGTTTAGAAAAATATGAAACCAAACTGACCCCATATTTTTCATAGTTCAAATTAAAGAGTAATGTACCTAAAATCCTCTATCTATCTCAAAGGACAAACACAAGACTTGAGGATGAGGCTTGATCAAATAAACTAAGAAATATATGACATCTATTTGGTCTGCAAAACCTTTATATTTGCTGAAAAGTTCCCCTATTTAATATAAAGAATTAAATAGGGTTTATATGAAGCTGGGTTCGGACAAGCTTCCTATAAGGGAAAACCACTATAGTTAATTACATCTTAAATGACCAAAGTCACCTAAGAAGACTCTCGATAAAAATCAGGAAATATTATCTTAAGGAGTTTCAAGGGGTAGGACTTTTCAATGAGATCGGACGTAGAGGTGTGAAAGGGGATTGGTTTAAATTTGGAACATTTTGTTGTAGAGTCCAAAGGAGGAAGAACTAGGGGATGTCATAGATCCAGAGGGGAACCTCGGTGACTTCCCAAGCTATCCTAATGTTTGGCTTCAGTTTTCAGGAGAAATATTTAGGTGTTTCTTCCTACAAATTTTATTAGTAAGGGTTTACATTCGCGTGAAACTATCATACAAATAGCCTAGAAGATGTGAGGATTTAGGTCGTGACAAACGACAACCTCGGAATCCTAAGTCCTAGAAGATGTGAGGATTTAGGTCGTGACAAACGACAACCTCAGAATCCTAAGACGAGTTAACTATCACACAAATAGCCTGAAAGATGTGAGGATTTAGGTCATGACAAACGACAACCTCGGAATCCTAATGATGTGAGGATTTAGGTCGTGACAAACGACAACCTCGGAATCCTAAGACGAGTTAGGGCTTAGTACAACAGAGCTATACAAAGGCCTAAAGATGAGGTGAGGATTTATGTTGCATAAGCAGACAACCTCAAAATCCTATGGCTTGGTTGTTTAATTGATTTAGGTCATGACAAACGACAACCTCGGAATCCTAAGACGAGTTAGGGCTTATATTGTATAGAGCTATACAAAGGCCTAAAGATGATGTGAGGATTTACATTGCATAAGCAAGAAACCTCGAAGTTAGGTTGTGACAAATGACAACCTCAGAATCCTAAGACGAGTTAGGGCTTATATTGTATAGGAAGATGTGAGGATTTAGGTCATGACAAACGATAACCTCGGAATCCTAAGACGAGTTAGGGCTTATATTGTATAGCAGGGCTATTAACAAACGACAACCTCGGAATCCTAAGACGAGTTAGGGCTTATATTGTATAGCAGGGCTATGCGACAACCTTGGAGTCCTAAGACGAGTTAGGGCTTATATTGTATAGCAGGGCTATGCAAAGGCCTAAGAATCCTAAGACGAGTTAGGGCTTATATTGTATAGCAGGGCTATGCAAAGGCCTAAAGATAAAATCTCGAAATCCTAAGATGAGTTAGGGCTTATATTATATAGCAGGGCTATACAAAGGCCTAAAGATAAGTCCTAAGACGAGTTAGGGCTTATATTGTATAGTAGGGCTATGCAAAGGCCTAAAGATAAGGTGATTTACGTTGCATAAGCAAGCAACCTCGAAGTCTTATGGCTTTGTTGTTTAAGTCTAAAGAATGAGTTAGGGCTTATATTATATAACAGGGCTATACAAAGGCCTAAAGATAAGGTGAGGATTTATGAGTTAGGGCTTATATTGTATAGCAGGGCTATACAAAGGCCTAAAGATAAGGTGAGGATTTATGTGTTAGGGCTTATATTGTATAGCAGGGCTATGCAAAGGCCTAAAGATAAGGTGAGGATTTACGTTTAGGGCTTATATTGTATAGCAGGGCTATGCAAAGGCCTAAAGATAAGGTGAGGATTTACGTTTTAGGGCTTATATTGTATAGCAGGGCTATACAAAGGCCTAAAGATAAGGTGAGGATTTACGTTGCAATAGGCAAACAACCTCGAAATCGTATGGCTTTGTTGCTTATATCTAAGGAAGGAAGATTGGTTTAGCTGGGAAAGACATGTTGTTGAAGATGGTCATGCTGCCCACCATGCTAGCTCCAAGCCCATGCCACGATGAGTTTGAGTTTTCTAATATGTCAAATTATAATTTCAAATCATGTGGCCCTATGGTTGAAGTTCTTTAAATTTTATAGGGGCATATTAAAGTTTATCAGAGCGACACCGGTTAGGATCATATGGTTCCCTCATTCTGACACAAATATTTTCTATTAGATTCACTTAGTCCAAATGAACTTACTAAACTAAACTTAATGAGTTCCATAATTTCATTTAGACCGTGGGAACCCTCATTAGCAACCATAGATTACCTCCTCCGAAGGATTCCCAATCATCCGATAGAGATGCCTTAATTTAGTTGAAATTATAGTTTTGTGTGGTGTTAGTGATTAAATTTTGAGTTGTTTTATATTTTGAATGTTGTGGGCGTGAATTTTATTTTTGGTTATTTTTAACTTTAGTTTCAGTTTTGGTTTTGTGGCTATCCTAATAGTTTTAGTTTTCCATGCAGATTTGTATAAGCACAAAAGTATAGCATAAAAGTACAAGAAAGATAACACTGAAAACTGTAAAAGCGTACCTGACGAGTCTTGTCGTTCCACCACCTAAAACTTAAAATGCATGTAAGGGCAATTCATATAAGACAGGGAGGTAAAATTTTTATAGTTTTCATAACCCTATGTCATATCTTGGTGGGTTCTTAGGAGTTTAATTAAGGATGATTTTGTCAAGCGAAACATATTAAGTTTAGTAGATCTTCAAGATATCCAACATATCTAGAGAAAGAAGCAGGTCTGTGCTACTCTCTCACTACCTGGTGGAAAATCTCGAGTTCTTTTAAACTTATTATGTTGCTTAATAACTCATCCTATAAATACCCCTAATGCTCAGTGAGCACTGATGTCTCAATTATCCCTAAGAATAGGGTAATTATCACATGTGATTCAATTTAAGAATTATGTGGGTGAAGACCCTTAACGAGGCAAGTTAGTGTCGTTGGAACACTTAGCCAAATTTTGACTCTAATTGGGCTTGTAGTGTTTGAAAGATGTTTCAATTTTCAATGACATTTGCTTTTATAATCCACATTTTAAATGAAACTTGATTTAGCCTATGTCACTACTAAGCCCTTAAGACCTAGGTGAGTGTCTTAATTAGTTTTGAAAAGATCAACCTTTAGGCGATCATGATTCACGATTTGAATTTTATTTGAACATCTAAATAGGGGTATTAAATTGATGAGTTATTAACACCCAAAATCATACCCCTAAGTCCTAGGTTCTATTTATTTTAATAAACTCCCAAATTTTAATAATTCAGAAATTTATTAACTTATCTTTTTCAATTAAGAAAGTGAGATTTGTTTCTATCAATTAATTCCTTGTGTTTCAAACATCAAATAAATTGATTAGGATCAGAGGTTACCCATTTTCCTTCTTAAATTAAGCCTAAATGTTAATTAAGGCTAATCTTTCAAAACTACACATTTGCCTCTAACGCTCTATCACTTCATAATTTGTCAAATTTAATACAAATGACTTTAAAATTTTTATCCTACCTCATTAATGGGTCAATTAAGATATCAGAGGAGAAAATGTGATTTTTCAAAATTTGATTTAATTTATATAATTATTTTCATGCAAAAATTGGAGTTTTCAAAGAAAATTCCTAATTTGACCAAAGTAACTCCTAATCTGTTGAAAGTTTTATTGGAGTTAGACCTAAACTAGAGAAGTCTTTCGACCAAATTTCATGATTTTTTGAGTTTTATTTGAATTTTAAGAATTATTTAAAGTTCTGGGGTATTTGTTAAATATAAAATATTTTAAATGGAAAAAATTAAGTTTTGTAATTTTAAAAAGTCTTCCTGAAGTCAAATAACTTAGAGGAGAAGATTTTATATTTTTATGAATTTTACTTGATTTATTGGAATTATTTTTAATGAAAATTCATTTTTAGCCTTCAAAAATTAGTTTTAAGCTTTAAAATTCAATATCTTTATTTAGAAAACCAGAAAATTTATTCTAATTATTCATAAGTGATTAGGAAGCAATTTAGAACATTTCCCTGAGTTTTATTATTTTTGTGATTTTTAGGGATTTTTAATTATTTATATATTTAAAATAAGTTAAAAATCAAGTTTTTATTTTAAATATCATTTTATTTTTAGAAAATACCCTTAATCATAGAAAACTCAAAAAACTAAGTTTCATAGTTTTTTATGTTGTATTTAGATTTTTAAAAATCATTTTGGTGCCAAAAATGTTATTTATCCTTAAAAATCAACTTAAGTTATCAAATGAACTCAAAATATTTTGAAATTTTTATGGTGAGTTCTTTGGATCAGGAACCATAGTGGAGATCAAAACTTAATTCATTTAAATGTTTATATTTTCTAAAATTAATTATCTCAATGACTTAGGTTTTGAGAAATCAGGTATATTTTAAATGACTTGACCCATAAAATAATTTCCAAAAGCTTCTCTGGTCTTGGCAGACCTTCCAAAATTTTCTAATCAATATGCTAATTTACATGATTATTTTAAGGAAATAATGTGCAAAAACTTTAAAAATATGAATCTCTGTATAGAGAGTTCCTCAGACCTTAGAAAAATTAGACGATATTTCTCTTGACAGAGGCTACAACATGCCAAAATTTCAAGCCAAGGTGATGTGCCAATATGCATGAAGAATCAAATGATTCAAAATAGTGTTTAATTAATTAAAAATAAAACATGCATCAAATTGACTTGAAATTTACTCCACTTTGTTCTCCTCTGTTCACTAAGCAAGAGGGTATTTTTATTTTATTTTTGTGATTTTTATACATAAAGTTATGAATTTTCTAAGTTAGGGGTATTTAAATAAATAAGAAAAAGCCCTATTTATCTATTTAAACAACGCGTGCTGACTAGATCCAAGGCAGCTTCGAAGGTATGCGTGGCGCGCTCTGGTTGGACGTCGCCGTCCATATAGCTGCTGACTCGACCCGCGGTTTATGTGTCGAAGCGCTGTCTAGCTCGATCTCCTCCGTCCATTTAATACACGCTTGATCAAACGGCTCCCCTTCATCCCCTATAAAATGATCCTGTGACCATCCACACTAAAATCTTAAGATCTCAGCCTAGACTCAACCAAATCACTTTGGGTTTGAACCTCTGGACTCGTCTAAGTGAGACGAACACATCCATACGGTAATCAAGCAATCAAATTAACTTTAAGCAAATGGAGAATCGAAATAGGCTCGGGACGAGGTGAGGTTTTATACCTTTGCTCTGAGAAGTGAAGCTTCAATCAGAGGGTCTTGGCACGTTTGTTGGGGTCTAAGGAGACTAGGGATTGAGTCCCTGGTCTTGGTATAAGGCTTAAGTGTGGATTCGACCAAGCTCAAATTCGGGTGTTGGTCTAGAGCTATAGTAGAGGCTCTGTGGAAGGGGGATTTGATGGGGCTTTATCTTCTTTCACTATTGTGAAGGTGTGGATGTAATCAATTTGGATTTGGAGGACTCTGGAGGTGTATTGGGTTCTATCCTGGTTTTTGGCAAAATTTTAAGCTCAAATTTGAGCTCGGACAATGGGAATTGGTAGGGGAAAATAGTTGGAATACTGAGGGGATCTTAGGGAAGCTCTGTGAGAAGTTTTGTGAGGCCTCTTTAAGAAAATTTTAGCACACTTCCCATGTCCGTGGAGGTGAGTTTTTATAAAAATGGCCATGGGGTGGCTCTCAGGGCATAAGTTTTGGTGCAATGTGGTGCTTAGGTGGAGGGCAGAGAAGCTCTACAACTCAATTTGGCTGAGTTAGCCTTTAGGCATGGTTTGGGTGAAGTTCCATGGGGGTGGCTCTCAGTTTTGAGCTTTTTTGGCTACTAGGTTGGCCGGCCAGCCAAGGAGAGGTGGCTAGGAGCTCAGGGAACCCATGAGAATATGTCACAAAAATTTAGTGCGATAAAACCTAATTAGTAAACAATAGTAATGGTCAAAATCATTAAAAGCTATCCAAATATATTAATCCTCACATATAGAAAAGAAAAAGAAAAGAAAAAAAAGAAAAGAAAAACAAAAGAAAAAGAAAAGATGTGGGGGAGAAGCTTGACGAGATGCCTAATTAAAAATTGGCTTCACTTGAATCAACTTAAGGAAAAAAGACTTGAACATATTTTTCTAAACTTTTCATTTGAATATTAACTTAATTATTAATAAATTTTTATGAAGTTCTCTTCATATGAATTTCCTAAGTGATTTTAATCTAACAAATTACAATTTTTCTTGAAAAGAATAAAGGAGCAAAAACCTTAGACTTTATTATTGAATATTCTTACAGCTTTAGTATTAACTAGATTTGTTTTGATTTTTTCTTAAGTTAAACTATTATATTTAGAGAACTAAAATATGGAATTTTAAAAGTTAATTCTTTACCATAAGTCATATTCTTATGCAGTAGAGAAGTTACTTGAGAACAAATAACATGTAAGTTTGGGAGATTTTGATACAACGAAAGTAAATGCATTTTTAGACCCCAAATTTTATACCTATTTTTGGTGATATTGCACTTTAATGGAAGATATTTTATGTTTTCTTAAAAGTTGTTAATTTTTAGGGTTTAAAACAAAAAGGAAGCAAAAAAGATAAAATTTGGAGTCAAAATGATGTTTTGAGGAAATACTCAACGCCGGCAGCATCAAGGTCAACACCGACAGCGCAGAACAACCAAAAGCTGGAGGATTTTTACTCAGCGTCGACAGCACCAAAGGTGGTGCAGACCCCGTTTCTAGAAGGTTTGATGTATTTGAAAGATTTTTGAAGAGTTTTTGGAGGCGCCTCTTGGAGAACCGAACTTGGGCTTTATTTGGGGCCAAATTTCATCAGAAAATGGGCTCCTCTATGTTCATTTTTTGCTCTACAACATTCCACCACGGTAAATTTCCATAATCCATATTTATTCCACTGCATATTGGAGTTAAGTAGTAATTTTTCTTTCATAGTCTAGAGTTTTTGTGGTGAGATTTTGTGTGAAACCTTCTGTAAGAGTGTTGGAGAAGGAGAAAAGTGAGAGAGTTCTTCTTCATGCATTTCTAAGGAAATGCTACAAAGGATTTGCTTTGAGAAAGAGTTCTAGATGAGTTTAATTTTTTATTTAGTGTTGTATGAACTTTCTTTTATATATGAAATCTATGTTTTGTTGTATCTTTCTCATGAAGTATGAGTAATTTCCTCGATCTTTCCCCCTACTCTGAGATCTAGAGAAATGACGAGATAATATGAATGTGCCATAATTAAAATATAAAATAAATTGTGATAATTTTTCAACTCCAAACTTAATTTACTTTTCAATCTGGCCAATTGATTTGTTAAAATATGTTATGAAACATATGATCTGGGAAATGAAGTATGCGTTCTACAACAGAGTGAGGATCACATTTGATTTCATGAAGAAGAAATTCGTTCATAAAATTAAGTGCAAATAAATAGGGAAATATTCTTTGTTGGGTGAAAAATTGGAGAATCTTTAGGGTGAGAGACTAAAATCCCCAATTTGGTCTTAGTGTTTAAAAATTAAAGCGAGAGTTAGCCCATAAGTGAAGGGAAGTGGGAGTCAGTATCCTCCTAGCTCGGCCACGGATTTAGGGACTAAACATAAGATTAACCAATGATTTTCTAGGCACTATATCAAGGTAAAGAATTAAAATTGCTAAGAGAGAAGCTAGTATTCATGATTCTGATGCAATGTCTATTTTGGCATCTCAAATTGCTGCTATTTCTAAAAAGATTGATAAAATGGGAATGTATTATATTCAAGTACCCCAAGTATTAGATGAGAATTCACTAGGACATTATTGATGCTCAATCATCTTATGAAACTTTAAACGCTATAAATAATCAAAATAACAATCTCTATTTTGACTATTTTAACCCTAGTTGGAAAAAACACCCTAATTTTAGTTGGAATAATTATTATAAATCATTGAATCCATCCGGAAATCTGAATAATCAAAGAAATCCTAATTTTTTACCTTATTATCCCCTAGGATTTAACTCCAACCCTAACTCACAAGTTAAGGAAAAGAAGTTGACGATGGAAGAAGTAATATTGAATATGTGAAGTCAAATACAGAATCAAGGGCTGCTATTAGAAATATTGAAAATCAATTAGGACATATTGCTACTGCACTTAGTAATAGTTCTTCTGGAATTCTTCCAAGTACTGTGGAAGTTAATCCAAAAGATAAAAATAAAGAACAAATTAAAGTTATTCAATTTTGAAGTGGAAAAGAAGTTGAAACAAGGGTCCAAAGAGAAACTGAAGTGGATGAAGAAAAGAAAGAAATAAAAAATGATCAACAGATGAACAAACATAGAGCCCTGTAGAAAATCCATTACCTTCATTTCCTCAAAGACTAAAATATAAGAATAAACATAAACAATTTACAAAATTTTTGGAAATCCTTAAGAAGTTAACGATAAATATTCCTTTTGTTGAAGTTTTAGAACAAATGCTAAGTTATGTTAAATTTATGAAGGATGTATTAAACAAGAAAAGGAAGTTTATAGATCATGAGATCGTTGCACTTAGTGAAGTGTGTAGTTCTATTATTCAGAAAAAGATTCCTGAAAAATTAAAAGGTCCTAGTAGTTTTACTATACCTTGTACAATTGGAGAAATGTTTTACGAAAAAGCTTTACGCGATTTTGGAGCAAGTATCAATCTTATGCCTTTATTATTTTTTGAACTGTTAGATTCGAAAGAAATTTCACCTACTACTGTAACTCTTCTGTTAGCTGATCGATCAATAACTTATCCAAAAGGAGTTATAGAAGATGTGTTAGTAAAAGTGGATAAATTTATTTTCCCTGTAGACTTTATAGTATTGGATATGGAGGAAGACAAAGGATTCCCATTATTTTAGGGAAACCATTTCTTGCAACAGGGAGAGCTGTAATAGATGTACAAAAAGGAAAATTAATGTTGAGAGTTAATGATCAAGAAGTGAAATTTTAAAATAGCAAAAGCTATGAAATATCCTGCAATAGAAAAAGATAATGAATGTTTCAGGATGGAAGTACAAAAGCTATGAAATATCCTGTAATAGAAAAAGATAATGAATGTTTCAGGATGGAAGTAGCTGATTATTTAAGTAATAACTAGTTTAAGAATGAATTTGAAGATAAATTAAAGCAAGGAGAAATTTTTTATAGTGAAAATGAAGTAAAAGAAGAAGATTTAAATAATATTCAAATAAAATTTGAAGCATTAGACTTGCTGGAAAATGATAGTAAAAATCTTATTCTTTCAAGTATTAAACCACCTGAACTTAAATTGAACATATTACTTACCCATTTAAAATATGTATTTTTAGGAGAGTCAGCTACATTGCATGTTATTATATCTTTTAACTTAACTGAAATTCAGGAACAAAAGTTGATAGAGATGTTGAAAAAGTATAAAAAGGCTTTTGGATGGACTTTAGAAGGAATTAGTCCTTCAATTTGTATGCACAGAATTTTATTTGATGAACAATATGAACCTAAAGCAGATCCTCAGAGAAGATTAAACCCAATAATGAAAGAAGTTGTTAAAAAAGAGATTTTAAAGTGATTGGATGCTGGAATTATATATCTTGTTTCAGATAGTGTTTGGGTAAGCCCAATTCACTGTGTTCCGAAGAAAGGAGGAGTGACTGTTGAAGAAAATGAGAAAAACAAATTAATACCAATAAGACAAGTAACTGGTTGGTGAATTTGTATTGACTATAGAAAACTAAATATGGCCACCAGAAAAGGTCACTTTCCTTTGCCCTTCCTAGATCAAAAGTTGGATAGATTGGCTTGGAACAAATACTATTGCATTTTAGATGGATATACTAGATATCCCAAAATTCTAATTACTCTAGAGGATCAAGAGAAAACAACATTTACAAGCTCATATGAAACATTTGTTTTTTGTAGAATTCCTTTTGGACTATGCAATACACCTGTAACATTTCAAAGATGCATGATGTCAATTTTTAGCAATTTTATAGAGCATGGAATGGAAGTGTTTATGGATTATTTTTTTGTATATGGGACTTCATTTGAGTTATGTCTTAATAATTTACAAAAAGTTATGAAAATATGTGAAAAAATCAACCTAGTCTTAAATTGAGAAAAATGTCAATTTATGGTTGCAGGAGGTATTGTGCTTGGGCATAAAATTTCTAAACAATTCATGGAAGTAGATCCTGCAAAAATTCAAGTTATAGAAAAATTACCACCTCTTAATAATGTTAAAGGGCAGAAAAGTTTTCTAGGACTACAGGCGCTACATAAAAATTTTTTCAAAAATAACTAAGCCCCTATGCCAACTTTTAGAAAAAGATACAAAATTTGACTTTAATGAGGAATGCAGTGCAACATTTGAATTATTAAAAAAAAATAATCACTACACCTATAATAGTGCCACATGACCGGGAGAAACCATTTGAAATAATGTGTGATGCTAGTGATTATGCTATTGGGGTTGTATTCGAACAAAGGAACGACAAGGTTTTTAATGTTATATATTATGCAAGAAAACTCTAAATAATGCTCAAATTAACTATACTACTAATAAAAGAGAGTTATTAGCTATTGTTTATGCCTTTGATAAATTTTGATCTTATTTAATTGAAACTAAATGTATAGTGCCTACAGATCATTCTGCAAAAAGAAGGATGCTAAACCAAGATTAATTAGATGGATACTTCTATTGCAAGAGTTTGATTTTTCTGTGGCAGATAGAAAAGGAAATGATAATCAAATAACTGATCATTTGTCTAAAATAAAAATAGAAATATTAACTAAATTTGCAAATGAATTTTTAGAAGATTTCCCTGATGAACATTTATATAGTATTGATGAAATAGATGTACCGTGGTATCTTGATATTGTAAGCTATATTGACATTCAACCGCCTTATATCAAGAATCCGCAATTAAAGAAATTTATCTATGATTCGAAAGACTATTTTTTGGATGACCCATATTTATATAAACAATGTAAAGACTTAATTATTAGAAGATGCATGTCTTATGAAGAAACTCAACATATAATTGAAAGATGTCATGATTCTGAATTTGAAGGATATTTTGGAATAAATAGAACTGAATATAAAATTTTGCCAGCTGGATTTTATTGACATACTATTTTTAGAGATGTTAATGAATATATTAAAACATGTGATAGATGCTAACGAGTAGGAAATATTTCCAGAAGAGATGAAATGCCTCTAAATTACACATTAGAAGTTGAAATTTTTGATGTGTGGGGATTAGACTTTATGGGACCATTTATGCCTTCATTTGGAAATTTATATATATTACTTGTTGTTCATTATATGTCTAAGTGGATTGAAGTTATTGTTGTGCCTAGATGTGACGGTCGGAGTGTTTCTAAATTTTTAATAAAAAATATTTTTACAAGATATGGAATGCCGAGAGTAATCATTACTGATGGAGGATCTCTTTTTAGGAATAAGAGAATCAAAAAATTGATCAAGAAATATAATATAATGCATTTATTCTCTACTGCTTATCATCCTCAAACTAGTGGTCTAATAGAAATGTCGAATCATGAAATTAAACGCATTTTAGAAAAGATGTAAATCCTTATAAATTGGATTGGTCTGTTAGACTATATTTTGCATTATGGTCATACAAAACTGCTTAAAAAACTACTATAGGAATGTCCCCATATAGATTGATTTTTGGAAAAACATATCATTTACGAGTAGAATTGGATCATAAAGTATTTTGGGCTATTAAAGAATTTAATTTTAATTTAAAGGATGCTGGTGAGAAAAGGTTTTTACAACTCAATGAACTTGAGGAGATTAGAAATAAAGCATCTGATAATGCAAAAATTTATAAAGAGAAAATGAAATGGCATGATCGAAAGATTGTTAAGAAGAAATTTGAACCTGGATAAGAAGTTCTACTATATAATACAAGATTGAGGCTGTTTCTAGGAAAACTGAAATCCAGATGGTTAGGACTACTTAAAGTGATTAAAGTTTATCATTATGGAACTATTGTGATTAAAAATCATAACATGTTTCCAGGAAAACTAAAATCCAGATGGTTATGACCATTTAAAGAGATTAAAGTCTATCATTATGAAACTGTTGTTATTAAAGATTCTAATAATGGAAAGATATTTAAAGTTAATGAGCATCATTTAAAACATTATTATGAAGGACACATATCTTAATTTAAAGATGTTTTAATGTTAAGTCAACCAAACTAAATAAATGGTATGTCGGGCTAACGACGTTAAACCAAGCGCTTTGTGTGAGGCAACCCATACATATATTGCTATATATTACAATTTAGTTTGTTAAGTGTCATATATATTAGTAGATAATAATCCTACACAATTGAATTTATTATAAATTAAGTCAAATATTGGTATTGGAGGAAAATTTAAAATTGAATTGAATAAAAAATGAAAATCACAATTTTAGCCACTAGAGCTGAGGGCACCAGATTCGGCGCCAACGACGCTGAGTGTGGTTGGACGGTTTTAGACGACATTTGGCGGATTTTGGCGTGATTTCACTTCATAATAACCATCGGGATGACTTTAAAAAGGCCTGAAAACATCCTTGGATGCCTAGTAACTTCCTATTTTTGGATTCCATGGCTTCCAATTCCAGAAATACTTTCAGGTATGAAGTTTTCATCAAAATAAAGTTTATTAGTTTTGACGCTTAGCGATTATATGATAAAGTTATCACGAGGAGGAGATTGATCAAGGAAAGAGGATTTGTTAATCATGGAGTGATCAATCTTACTGGTCTGATTGATAAAATTATTTTGCGAAGGCGTTGGGAAGTTCTGTGTTAAACTACGTCTGCGGTTGTCGTACCTATGGAGAAATAGTTTTATGCAAACTTACATTGAATTACTCAAGGTGTTGTCTTCATACAAGGTAAAGTTGTACCATTTACTCCTACAAGGATTAATGAATTATATATGATAGACAACATTTCAATATGTCATTATACAAATTTCATTCCTACACGAGATTTAATGCAAGACATGTATAATCTTCTTACAGATGAAAGTGATATTTGGGAGACATGAGATGAAGGATATGTTAGTTTCTCCACTTCATTACTTAATCTAATTTCTAAGCAATGACATTTCTTTATTGCTACAAAGTTACTCCCTACTATGAAAATTAGTAGAGTTACTAAAGTATGTGTTATTCTAAATTACTGCATTCAAATGGAAAAACCCATTGATATAGGGTCTGTTATATTTAAATCTATTATGGGTATCCTTACTAATGGACCAAGTTATGGACCTGGGCATCCATCTACCATCATTTTGATTTGCAGTCAAGCCCAAGTTCTATATGAAAGTTGGGAAAAGACTTTATTACCTTGAGAGCCCATGAATCCTTTAGATGAGAATTTTTGTGGAAATGGAAATGAAGTATTAGAAGCCATCATAGATCAATCTTCACATGCTTCAACACCATTAATACCACCAACAGTTGGAAGTTCACTTGCTTTGGAACTTCAGAGTATTATAAATGTAGTAGGAGATCTTAAATACCTTTTCGATTACCTAGATTGGAGAATGAAAGAAAATTTTGATCACACTAGAAATTTTGAAGCAGGATTAGTTTGGATGTTTAAAGAAAAAGGGTGGATTGAAGAAAATTTGACAAATCAATTCCCGTATCGTTCCTTCTACAACATATATGTTCCTTACCAATCTATGGGAGATATCAGAGGAGGAGAGAGCACTGAAGAAGAGGCGTAATAATTGAAGACTTTAATATATATTTAGTGTAATTGTGTGGATTTAATTTGGTTTGGTTTTTTTTTTCTTTTTGCTTTAGAATTATAAACTTTAATTATGTCTATAGTTTTGTGACAGTGCTTAGTATTATGGCTTGATTTCGACGCTCATTTATAATTAGTTTGTTTAAAATGTGTGATTTTGTAATTAAAAAAATTGTGTTTGTAAAAGGTGTACTTTCATATATAAAAGTTAGTTTGTTATTGTTTGTGAAAATTTGTGTTGGTGAAATATTTTATTTTGTGAATTATTGTTAGATAAAAATTTGTGTTTAAAATACTAAAAAATTTGGATGAAGTCCATAGAAAGTTGGAAATGAAAAAAAATCAAAATATGAAAGTTTCGGTCCTTCAGCACCAACGGCGCTGGAATCGGCACCGACGGTGCCCTTGACCCGACAACAGATTTTAGCCCTTCAAAATTCATAACTTTTGTTATGGGCACCATTTTTACGCTTAAGTCATCTTCAACCATCGGTTTGGGCGGCTAGGTCGGATTGGAAGCAATTTAGAGGCTAAAAGACTTCGGATTTCATCTTTTCTATGTAAGAGCTACACTTTAAAC
>JXCR01068175.1:0-12217 GCA_002079205.1 Phalaenopsis hybrid cultivar
GAATAAATTGAAACTGACCTCAGGATTGACTCGAGTCAACACAATATTCCTTTCTGGCAGCCTTATGACAGGCCGTTTAATGGGCTCCAGACCGCCGTGCAGTAAAGGAACCTGCTCATTCTGCACACCGATCAACTTCCCATTATCTAAAACGGTATCACTCTCGGCATACTGCTTCAACATTTCTTTGTCCTCTATGTAACGCTTGAGCTCTGCAGACATTCCGGAAACCTTGAGAGGATCATTCTCAGAATGAATTCTGCGGGACAAAGCCTCAATTCGGTCCTCAAACGACTTCATTGTGTTGGCGACGATGAGCGTTTCATCGAGATCAAATACGATGGCAAGGCATCGCAGATTGAGCATCCCCAAGCAGGAGTTGTACAGGCCAGCCCGGACTGAACAGCACCAGAAACAAGGGAACTTCTCGCCCTTGCTCAGCATTGCAACTAAATGCAGCTCTTCATCTCCAATAACCATAAATGCGGTCTGAGTGTATTAAGGAGTAGGATGTCAGCTGGTACGCCAGCAATCAAGAGGGAAAAGGGAAAAGGGGTGGAAGAGGACAGACCTTGAATTCTTGGAGGCAGGATAGGTAGAACCGCGAGATTGGGGAATCGTTGGCGGCTGATTTCGCCTGAATCTTGCACCGTACGGAGAATGGGGAAATTGTTTGCAACACGGATAGGGGAGGGCACCGCTCGCTTGGAGGAGAAATTTGGGTGATGCGTATCTCATTCTTAGGAAACTGGAAGCTGGGACTCTTCGTACTGGGTAATACTTCAGCTTCACCGAGGCAAACATCGCCATGGAAAACGGTAACAGACATGATCCCTTGACGAGCCATCAGGATATTGGTAAGTTTGAACGGATTCGACAGAAAGCGCTAAATTTCCTAGCCCAGCTCCCGAATTATGGTGCAAAGCACCAACCAAAAACTGCTTTTTCTGAAATGGGCAGGCTTTCGACCTAGGGCTGGCGGGTTTTAACGACTACAATCTTTCTCGAATTTCAGAAATGGGGATTGTGATGAGTATTGCCTCTCTTCTCTTCAGTTGTTCTCCACTACCGCTCCGGCTCTATTTTATCGGGGTGTTTGGCTGCAAGTAAAGTAAAGATTTAAGTTTGCCTTCATTAAATCCCATAAATTTAAAATTATTAAATCTAAATATTACTAAATCTAAAATGAAGTTTTGTTCAATTAAATTTAAATTCAGTTAAATTCATTTGCCGTTAAATCCAATTATAAATGTAGTTAATCCTGATTTAATAAATGAAAGAAGTAAAAATTTAATTTAATTTAACGAATAATTTATCTAAGCTATTTATTATATTGGTTGGATTTAAGTTAAATATAACCTAAACCTTCTTAAAAGTGTCCTATCAAACACCCCCTATATTTTTCTTATCAGGGAAGGGCACTCGTCTGGTGTACATTCCAATGAACCAAACAAACTTGGTTAGTAGGTTAGCAGGTTAGTTTGCCGCCGTGGTGATCTATACGAGTAGGCTAGCTAGGTAAAGGTGGTTCTAATCCTAAATTTCATATGTACGGAATACAACATTTTTATTATGTATAAAAAAATGAATTTGATCCTTAAAAAAATATAATTAATTTTATTTTATTGTGTTATAAAAGAATTTTAATGTTATTTTTTTGTGTTATGAAAGAATTAGGTGTTATAAAGTTTTGGTGTGAGATACTTAAATTCATAAGAATTGAGTCATATGTATGTAAATACCCCCTTTTTTAACGGATTGTTTAGGTAAGTCTGACTCATGGGAGTTTTAATTGGCTAAATATTCTCTATTTTTTCATTATTTAAAAAAAGAACTCAAAGTTATTTTGAGAATTTAAGTACCCCTAAATAATTAAAATATTTGTCAAAAATCTAACTAAACTTATGTGAACTTCCAATCTTTGTAACTTCCCTTAACATTGTTTTTATCTTTTTGGATCTAAGAACTTACTTGATTTATATATGATGGCAAGCGACACTGATCTAAAAACTTTCAAACTAGTGATTGTTCATTTATCTGGATTGACATTCAAGAGATGATAAACGACGTCGATTGGCATCCCTGTTATCTAAGTTGTGGGTCAGGCAAAAACGTTTCGATGTTTCTCAAACGAAATAATCATCATTCGATGGTCTATTCTCTAGGTTCATGATATTATAAGTGAAACTTCTTTTATAAAAAGTACTCTTAAGTATCCCCTAGAATGTAATAAACAAGAGGGTTATATTGCTATGGGAGACTCTTGACACCAGAATAAAAAAGTTCTTTTTGGTTCTCTGGTTA
Organism: Phalaenopsis hybrid cultivar; assembly: GCA_002079205.1. Lineage (NCBI taxonomy): Eukaryota > Viridiplantae > Streptophyta > Magnoliopsida > Asparagales > Orchidaceae > Phalaenopsis > Phalaenopsis hybrid cultivar. Next base: position 2,305 of record JXCR01068175.1, read on the forward strand.
TGGGTGGCTTATGTAGAGGTTCTCTTCGTGGAAGTTATGTTTCGAGGAACTTCAATCTGATCATGTTGACCCATAACACGAGGATTATCCATTGTTAGAATCACTTTTTGATGTCACGAGTATATAATGTCTACCTACACGACTCGAGAAAGTTTATGGTTCGTCTGTAGCATCCCGTAGCTTAAGACACCCATCCAAAACTCTCTAACTAGTTTGGAGTACGAAGCTAGGGTTGACGGTGATTTAGTGTTACCCGAAAGAACCCGCCATAGAAGGGGCTCATTCAGAATACGAGACATATTTGGTGCCCATTCTCATGTTTAGAAGTCACAGCAAATCCGTCTGGAATCTCCCGTGGTCAAGGGAAGTCATGGAGTTCTTCTATGCGCGCTGCGGGAAACTTAGTGTTCGTGACGTCTTGGCCGCTCCATGATTTAGGGCGATTGTTGGCAATGATCCGCCTTAAAATTATTTGTTTAAAATAAATATTTCATGCTTATTTTTAATCATTTTTAATGATACTACACTTTAAAGGAATGCATATTTTATGTTTTTGCTTCAAGTACAATACATGATTTTTTTAGGAATAAAACAAAAACGGTGCAATTTGGAGTTAAATCGATCAAGAAAGAAAATTCTGATCTAGCGCATTTTGATATGTCTTTCTATGTTTAATATCCATTATATTTATCTCTTATTTTTGAATGAAATTGCACTTTAAAGAAATGTTATTTTTCTGTTTATTTTGCAGGTATAACACTTGGAATGAACCGAAGCTGAAACAGGGTGAAACGGAGCTAAAATGGAGCAAAATAGGTGTGTTGCCCGCAGAGTGGCGCTATAGCTCCCAAACTGGCACTATAGCACCAGTCACAACTAGAAACAGGTGTTATAGCGTTGTTCTGGCACCATAGCACCTGAGACAGTTTTTGGATGGCTTTTGGGCGATTTCGGGTCATTCCGGGATGTTATGGAAGATTCCAAACAACCTGCACGTCTCATTGAGTGATTCAATGAATCTAGACACATGGAAACAATTTTTGATGAAGAGATGTGTCTCTTAGAGTGAAGAGGTGTCTCTTAGAGTGAAGAGGTGTCTCTTAAAAAAAGAGGTGTTTTGTCTATTTAAAAAGAGAGGTTTGGCGCCTCTCATGACAAGTAATTAGGAAGCAATTAGGAGGAGTTTTTAGATGGATTTTAGAGAGAGTTTGGTGTGAGTTGGTGGAGATGTAGATTTCTCTATTTTTTGGAGAGATTGGTGAGAGATTTTAAAAGATATGAGTAAGAAAGTATGAGTGGCGCATGAATCGGCAGAAGACTTTGTTGGAGAGATTATTCACCTTTCTTTGAGAGAGAAAAAACTAAGTAATCTGTTTTTCATTATCTTGTAATTGTTGTAAACACTTTCTAGTGAATTTTCTTTGATTTAAATGAAGTATTCTGTTGTGTTTTATCCATGTTTCGTAAGTAGCTTTCTTTATTCTTTTCTTTTAATATGAAGTAGTGGCATATATAGGAAAATTTGTTTTATGATAGAATTATTTTATTTTCATAAGATGAGTAATATTTCATTTGCTTCATTAACATAACTTAAGCGGCAATAAATTATGATAAAATTTGTTGCAAGTGAAATTAAGACTTGGGAGAGCATTAACCTTACAATTTGAGTGCACTTACATTGACTGATTTGCTAGAAAAATAGTTTAAGTGGCAATGCAACTTTTAAGAAAAAAAAATTTGAATGATATGTTTCTATTAGATGTCTTTAGGTGGCAAATAGTTGCATAAAATTAATAAAATATTAAGCATACATATACACTCAAAAGATATTAAGTAGACATATGTTCCTTGTTGGCACATAATTTATTACTTAATTCAATTAATTTTTTTACTGTTTATGTCATTATTTTCATTTTACTTTTCTTTTGCAATGAACTAGGTGCATGTTTAGAAATTTAGATTTGCTTAGATATTCTCTTATTTCATTAATGTGATGATATTTTCACCGGCTCTTAATTCACTTTGCAATTAGTCATTTGTGATGTTTAAATCCGTCGTTAAACAAAATGACCAAGTTGGAGTATAATTTCACCAACTAGTGAGTATCACACTTGACGTTGGAAAGAGCCATTGAGATCGTATGAGGGGAAGTGCAAATAAATAGGGAAATAAGTCTTGATGTGCTTATAATTGATGTTTCTAGGGTGACAGGCTAGATTCTTTTGTTAATTTTATTTTGAGTTTGGATCTAAAGGTCCCTAGCAGGTCCTATAGAGAGAGCACAGTGAGTAATCTAGAAGTATGAGGCTAGAATCTACTCAGCACTACTACACAAGCTGGAACAAACTTAAGGTTAGTCAATATTTTTTGCTAGCACCGAGAGGGGATGAAGAATATGTATCCTCACATTTGTCACTGGCTACATTAATTTCTAAGTATTTCATTCCTACACATTATCTAGGTAATTGCATAAGAATTGTAGTTTTTAACATCTCAAAATTCTCCAAACCAATTTATCCAGATAAGTTATCTTTATATTTAAGAATTTTATTTAGGAATAGTTATTAGAAAAGCCACTTTAATTGACTTTTCAAACTAAGGTCTGATAGTAGTAAACTAGAATCAGCTTAAGGGATTTCTTACATCGCTTCTCTTTGGGATCGATACTGAGGTCTTTAAAGAAAACTCTATAATACTTGAAACGATACGTATATTTGTGTAATACCTTTAGTGTGTAAATTATTTTCTAAATTTTACAACATTTCAATTTGCACACTAGCCGCTAAATATAAATTAGGTCAAGTTTTTAACCATCTTTTGGAAGCTAAATTACTGTGTAATTGCAGATCGGGTCAAGTTTTTTACGTCGTTATCGGGGACTTCACTTGAATTAGTGTGTAGCACTAAGGTCGTTGTAGTATAGTGGTGAGTATACCCGCCTGTAACGCTGGTGACCTGGATTCGATCCTAAGCAACGATGCTAAAAACATGATACGACCCTAGTGCTACACACAAATTCAAGTCATAAAGGCCACATGTGCCTGGATACTTTCGCCAACAAACCAATCATCTCAAGGCGTGTGGTGTTTAATGAAATCCACTTCCCGTATGCATCTTACCCACCTTCCAGTAAACCTAGTCCACATAAAGACATGCCCTTATTACTCCCTGTACCCTCATCTTTTGATACCTCTTCTCAACAACCCTCCACATCACATCCTACAACATCACTCAATTTCAATCTAACATTTTATCATCTAGCACCACATATAACCAGACAACCACAACAACTCTGCTCATTTCATCTACCTCACATTTCCCAACCCAAGACAATAAGATCAAAACTGACAGCCTCAAACCCAAAATCAGCTACAACTTGAACACCACCAATGAACCTTCACCACCTACAACATATACACAAGTACAAAGATTACAATTCGAGAAAAGTTGTCTTATAAAAATATGGCTCTTCAATAATAAGGTAAATGGAAGTTATTCACATCATCCAATTCTAGTTTACAAATAGAATTTTAAAATAAATTTTCAATCCAATGGAACCATTGTCCGATACAAGGTCAAGTTGGTAACCTAAGGAAACACAAAAAAGTATAGTATAGTATCAACTATGCAGAAACATTTAGTTCGAGTTCCACCATGCCTATCATTTGAGCACTATTATTAATAGCCCTTAAGAAATTTTGGTCAATCAAATAACTAGATGTCTCCAATGCTTTTCTTGCCCTCGAAAGGGCTTCGCAACTGATTCGTTGAGTTTCATGGAGAAAATTAAACCGTGTTATCTTGCTGCATCTGAGGTGATTGAGGGCCTACACGCGAAAAACCCTGCAGGGAAGTTTTCAAACAGTCAGAAAGGATATCCGATAATAGAGACATATAGGTAGAGAGTTTATGTGGCTAGTTCCTACATCGAGTTTCGAGGGCTAGGGCCCACAAGGACAGGAGTTCTAGCAACTGGGCCCAGCAGGGAGAGAGTTCTAACGGCTAGTGGACTGCAGGGGCAGAAGTTTCTACAGGTAGCTCTTGGAGGAAAGAGTTCCAACAACTAAGGCTTGCAGATAGAGTAGTTCTAACAACCAAAAACTGCATGGGAAGGAGTTCCAACGGCTAGGGCCCTACAGAGAGAGTTTTGGCAATTAGCTCCTGTATAAAGAGTTTCGAGCACTAGAGCTTGCAAGAAAAAACTGTCAATTGTAGGGAATATGAAGTTTCTGGGACAGGAGATATTCTTCTCCTTCCCCGGAGACTCTTTTTCAAGGCTCTGATACCATATAAGTCTTGATAATTAAGCGGAATAATTTTATTGATACAAAAGAGGGTATAAATATAAATAACATGAATTCTTGATAACTTCTGATTACAATTAATCAATTTATGATAACTACTCAAAAATAAAAAGAAAGGTTTATAAAATAGAAAATACATAAAATAAAAAATAATCAGAAAAAAATAAATCAATATTGATAACTTATAACAATAAGATTTTATGTTTTTAAGATATCATTCACCTAATTATTTGCGGTGCATGGTGATATAACATGAATTACAAATTCAGGCAAACAAACTACTAAAATAAATTGGCCTCATGGCCTAATAAAAAATTGATAAAATATTTCAATTTTATCAAGATCCGTTTTTATATTTTCCATTGAATCGGAATTGAGCATTGGCATTAAAAGAGTCCAAAACTAGACCAAAATAATCAAAATCTCCAACTTCCCCATCTCAGTATAAAAAAGTGGAGTCTGATAAAACCGAGCAATTGACTCACAGAGACAGGAAAAGGCCCAAAAAAAGGACACTTGGTACAACCCAACATACGATCAATTACTGCTACACAGATTCATCCATCTAGGAAATAAAAACGTTAAAAATTCAGGTTGAAAATGCCATGAAATCAGTACACCATTAAGGTTATTTGCAAATTTAATGAGAAATTCAAATACTAATGCGCTATAATAAAGCACACTTTAATCCAAGCACAATAAGGGGTCTGATCCCACGTTTCAACATACTACTCAGTAGTAACATATAAGAAAATGCACCCATAAAATACAACACCAGAATGGTTAAAGAAATTAAGCAGTATAACAGCTCAAGCGAATATCTACACCATCAATAGTCTTCTCCTCTGGATATGACCTCTTTACAGGTAGGTCGGAGCAATATGGTGTGCTCGAACTGGGCCACATAGCTTCCCTTCACATCACACAAGGGAGGGTATGGCTGCCAAAAGTGTGCACCAGCAAAAGAGTTTAATCAGTTACAAAGTGGCAAACCGTTTTTCTTGCGCTATTATATAGCATTTCTTTAGGGTTTTGTTTCCATCAGCATTAGTTTTTTGGTGTCTCAAGTCTGAAGGTTTATTTAAGCCATTTTATAAAACAACCTGCAAGCTATTTTGAAGAAGATATGAAAGGCTTTAGATCAAAAGAGATGTATAAATTCAGCTATTTTGAAGAGGATATGAAAGGTTTTAGCTCAAAAGAGAGGTATAAATTCACGCTCCAAGATATATTTAGAGGTTCTCTCTTTTTGCTATAGAGAAGTTTCAAGTTAAATAGTTGTGAGCAAGCTGACAAAAGCAGCTGCGAGTAATCTCAGCTATAGAGAAATCTCCTTTGGCCTGAAGGGAGAAATATTCTATGTTGTATTCATCTTAAGAAACGGAGGAATCCTAAAATATACCCTAAAAAAATGAGATAAACACAATGATGATGTTCTCTATAACCTTGAAACAATACTCTCCATGCCTCTTCAAGCCTCTGCAACACTCCCTTCAACTTTTTAAGACAGACATGTGAAACTTGGTCTAATTAACAGTTAAGGACATAAAGAGAAACCTAATAATTCTCCAAGTTAATTTTGGATCAAATAAGTTTTCTTCATTATAAAATAATTATAAAACAGCAATCTTGTTTAGAAAAATCATTCAAGCACAATGTATGCTACATACACCCATCTAGAAAAGCAAAACACTATGCTCCCACAATTCCGGTCACGAACATGGTATCACCTAGAAATAATCATGACAGCTGTTGAAAAAAATAAAAAGTTGTCATCATGATTTTATTAGGCCGCATGCAGGTGCCCAATTTAAAACCGAACGTTGTAGGGTCCAGGCTGAAATGCCCATGTGGTAAGATTGTAGGTCCACATAAGGTCATAAATTATCTGATCTCAAAATAATTTAACATAATAGCTTAAAATTCATACAGCCATTCAACCTGATCTTAAGCTGGGCTAGGCCTAGTTATAGAATTGCTTGATTGATCTTCGTTGGCCTATTTAGCTTAATTTAAATTCAACGTAAGCCGTCCTTCAGAATGAATTACTAGTCCAATCTATAAAAAAAATGTCCATACAAATATACACAGATGAATTTTGATATATCAGCAGCCTTGATTTGATCAATAAATAGTTCGATTTAAGCATGAACCAGGCTGAGTTTGGCTCAACAATTTTGGTCCAAGATCAATCCAAGCCTATTACTAATTCAATTTTCAAGCAATCCTAATCTTCATGTCAAATTCTCAGCCCAAGTCTAGTTCAGTTCTAGTAACTATGATATGAAGAAGACAAGAAAGCCAACACATTTTCATGCTAGCCAAAAATCCATCCAAAGCATCTGTTTACCTGAACCTTTGATAGCTCCACGGATAATCAAAAGATGGATCTACATGACAGTGAAAAGGCTAATATTGCTTTGAAAAAAGGCATGAATTATTACTTAATAATCCCCTGACTCTTTGCAAGAAGCCATTTTAGTCATAAGGTATACAAAAGTGTCACTTTAGTCACCTGATTCTTTTAATATGGGTTGAAATAGTCCCCAACAGACTATTTTGGCCACAGTTAAACAGTCCGGGTCTAATTTACCAGTTTTATAAACTTCGGGACTAAAATGCCCCAATGTAAATAGTCAGAGGACTCTTTTGGCGCTTTACTCCTTAACAAACTTTAATGGCGCAATCAGTGGCTTTCATTGCAAACATTAAGCCGCGCTGGACACGCCATTAAATTTTGAAAGAAATGGCGAACCTCCTTTTTTACAAAGATGCTGCTACAGGTATAGCTAAGTCCATTCGAACTTATTCAACAACCAACAAACTATACTCTTAGAAGTAAAACAAAAACATTGTTAGGCCAACAAAAATTTGTTGAATGATATGCATACCTGAACAATACCAGCATCACACAAATTCTTCAGTGCCATCAAATATTTTGCCTCGCCGAGGCGGTCCAAGTAGCGCCGGCAAAATGCCAGTGTTGAAAAATGCTTATTTATGGTAGCAAGTAGTTGTTTTGCTCTGGGTAACCTTAGTGGTATGTGTCCAACGTCAAAATTTTTCATGTAATGGCTGCATTCAAGGTCTTCTCTCACAAATCCTTTGCCTGCCCAAATGACCCAATCACATCAGTCCTATCCTCACAAAATAGAGTTGAGTATGAATGCGTTACCATTAAGTTTAGATATTCAGCTGTCATATTTAAAAAAGCAAATTCTTCCAATTAAATGGCATGCATCTAAAGTTATCAATTGAAATTTATTAAAATACAGCTTAATCCAGGATCAAAAAATATTCATGAGCAAATCCAAATGTCTACCAGTTGAGCCAAAAGTTTCAATAGCATAAAATTCGCCCTCCTCCATCTTCGTTTGCTCACCACCTTTTACAATAGGAACAGACTTGCCAGCATGAATTTGGTAAGGTCCAATACTATGGCCATTCAAATTTCTGATGCTTTTAACTGAAAAATAAGAAATCAATTACCATGTTAAAAACATAAATCATTAGAATTATTCAAGAATATATTTCAATTTCAAAAAACAATCAATAATTTTAGGACATCGCGAAACTCATATTAATATTAACCCAGTGAAACAAAAAGAAAACTCTAGACAAAACTATAATGATCATCTATTGTTAAAATTAATTATTTAAATTAATTATATATTTTGGGTCTACAATAAACATGGGAACAACAAAATATAAGGAAAAATAGAGGAATGCACTTCAAATTCTTAACTTGAAACGTCAATATTCACTAACTAAAATTTTGAAGTCTATTCTGCACATCAATAAATAGAAGTCGAACTTGCATCAGTTATATTTAATCATGCAAGAGTATAACTGCACAAAAATACTACACAACATGCCTTGGAACACTTTCCCGTTGATTTCAACTTCGTAAGACTCCATAACTTCTTGGATTGCAGCACCAACGTCTGAGAGTCGTACATCTATTCCAGATTCCTGCACATATCGTAAACATCAAAGCTTATTAAATTTATGAAGCTTAAAACTTATAAGAATTTTCTTTAACATAACTACAACTAAACTTTGTTCAGAAACCTACCCAAAAATTCCACTGACCAGGAGCGAAACCTAAAATACTACAGTAAAAAATTATGCCAGCTGTACATCAAGCTTACAAAAACAGTAAGGAGTAAACAGATTAGATGAATGGATAAAAATTGTCAAATTAATAATTTTCTTTCATGAAGCAATTCCATGCCATTAACTAGCCAAAACTTAAAAGTAATTACTGCCTAAGGGTACAAGCATCGCTAAAAACAGAAAACACCGTATCACTGTAATTAAGAAGCCAAAGATCAATTCAGTAAACTAGATTAAACATAATATTTATAATTTACATTAGTAAAATTTAATACAAATTAATATGAAAACACAAAACTCACAAATAACAACCGAAAAATTAGGATTTCTTTGGTTTTCTAACTCAACAAAACTTTATTTTAATCAATGAAATGGTAACCTTAGCAATAAGCATCTTATTGCCGGTTCAAAGAACTTAACTTACACTTCCTGCAAGTCAAAAGTTAAGGGAATGAGGCATAGTGCGGATAACAAATCAATATGCCTATCTGCACAGAAACCATATAATCTGAAATATATCGAGGTCAAAAATACCCAAATGATGTTTTTTTTCCCCTTAAAAGAAAGTTAAAAGTTTGCACGGTTGTTTCAGCCATATCACATACAGTAGGGAGGATAGCAATGTAAGAAATCTATAAAGATGAGTGTATTAAAATGATAACAAAATGAACTTATAGCATCTCCCATCTCTATTAGTTTTTAATTAATAAATGAAATCTAAAAGAACAATAGATGCAGTATAGTACATACCCTGATCCCAGTGTTTGTGGCTTCCCTAGAGGCTTCAAGTAACGGATGAAACATGGGATTAAATGCAACAGTAAATGCACAGTCAACTATATGTCCTGAAATAGAAAAAAGCAAATTATAAAATAGCAACATAAATAATAAATATTATATAGAAAAGACCAAAATGATCTCCCAACTATTTATGAGGGGCCATTTTAGTCCCATATTATTTAAAAAAGCTGATTTAGTCCTTAAACAATTTAACAGATACCAAAGGAGTCCTATCAGCTAAATTCGTTATTTAAAATTGTGCAATAAATAACGCACTTGGAGCCCAGCTTAGCACCTTTTATAAAAATTCGCAATGAGGCTTGTGCATTTTTGCCCCAGGGCCACCCAAGCTAAGCTCGCCTCGCCTCGAAAGCTTCTCAAAAATTTGGGGCTAGCCGCAATTTTTTTAACAATGCTAAAATAATATCAATATACCTCACTTATCAACCCTCAAAACTCAAACACTAAATAGTAAGAAATAAACTGAAGAAGCATCCATAAAAATTTATGTACTTAAAATTCTAACTATCATTACAGTTATTATTTTAATTTATATTTTTATTGATCATTATTTATTAGAAAAAAGAAACATAGCTTAGACTAAGTATAATTAACAATGAGATAATATAGATATGACTGAGATAAGGTGGCCATAAGCAAGTCATTATTTTGATAGTTATAGTGAAAATTAATTAGGTGATGAGAGTAATATA
>JXCR01068204.1:4350-19448 GCA_002079205.1 Phalaenopsis hybrid cultivar
ACCATTAATTAACTCTTCCCACCTGGTTCTCCTGAGGCTTCTTAAACCATGCGTCTTCTTTTCCGATTTCCTCCACCCTCTTCTTTCTCCTCTTCTCCGCCGTCACACTATCCACTTCCCCAACAGCCGTTTCAGTCTCACCAACATATTTCACCAAGCTCCCATTTCCCGCGCCATTCCCGTTCAAATAAGCATCTAGGTTTGCATTCGCACTCCTCTCCGCAACTTCAAGCCCGGGCACGCTTCCATTTCCATTCCAGCTGTAGTCATGCACCAACTCCAGCTCCTTTTCTTCTTCCCTCGGCGCCTCGGTGNCCACCAACATATTTCACCAAACTCCCATTTCCCGCGCCATTCTCGTTCAAATAAGCATCTAGGTTTCCATTCGCACTCCTCTCCGCAACTTCAAGCCCGGGCACACTTCCATTTCCATTCCAGCTGTAGTCATGCACCAACTCCAGCTCCTTTTCTTCTTCCCTCGGCGCCTCGGTGACCGCTAACCTCTGCTCTCGAACTGATCGGAGAGAAACCCGAGATGAACTCCTCCGCCGAAAAGAATGCTGGATATTGAATCTAATCGGAGGAATGCGCGCACAGCGCATGCAGATGAAGAAGTCTTGGGCGGAAGGGGTGTTGCCGGCGAGAGGTCCCGCAGCCAACGCCGACATAACCGTTAGTCACCCGGAAACTGCCCTAGTTTTGCTCCAAGGCGATATCCAGCTGTAAAACTCGCGGCTTGGAGCCTTCCAGAATGCGAGGAGGAGTCGAGAAAGTGAGCAAGAGAGTTTTGGCGAAGGAAGACGGTGGGGCTCGTGGGAAAGGTAATGGGGGACATCAGGTTTCGGAGAGGTGGCTGCCATGTAGCCACGTGGCATTTGAAAGGATGGAGATGACGTTGTGATTGGCTGCGAATAAGCGCGAGACACACCTTCGGCATTGCCGTTGTAAATACTCATGCGTATGTGTTAAAAGATACCATTCAAAATTCAATGGTGAAAAAAATATTGGATACTGATAAGCTTTTGTTGAGAGCGGAAGTGACTGATGTGCATTAAAAAAAAAAAATTTCCGTGCACGTGTTACGAGTGCGGGCGACAGACATGATATACCCGGCGGAAAAAATAAAAAACGGATCGTCGATGTATCACGTTCGTCCTCAGTTGCTCGCATACAAACGACCTGCGTTAAATTTTATCATGCATGTTGTTAGAGATGATCATAGGACCGTGATAGAGTATTGGTTGTCGAAAGGTTAAGGTTTTGATGAGATGAGGATCGAGATATCATAATTCGTAATAATGATTAGGTGATTTTAATCAAGTGATGATTATTGAGTAATAAAAGTCATTATATGGTGGTTGAAGATCATAATTAAGCAATGATTGTAGATTAATAATAGTTTAGGCTTCACTGGTTAAGTGTGATCTCGTCTCCACATGTATAAATGGAACCAATCTATATATAGGAGAATCGATAGGCTATTTAAGGACCATGAGAAATTCTCTGCATAGAACAAACAAAAAAGGTTTTTCACTTGGCAAAAATTGGAACAACCAAACAAAAGGGCATTCACTTGGCAAAAACCAAAACATGGACGGTGAGTGATCTACCAAAAGCTCGAATAAAAAATAGATACCAAAATAACATTTTGCTATTACAAGTCCTAGATAGCACACCATGAAGAAAACGAGAATCAAGGAACAAGATCTACCCACAGGCAATGGTGAAATGGAGGATCAAGGTAGTGCTAAAGGAAAAAAACATCAAACATTAAAGTGAAGCAACCACAAGTGAGAGAACCGACCGTAAATGCAAGAAAGCCTTACAATGACATGGATAGATGAATTTGGAGAAATAAGGGGATGAAGAGAATGAGACTCCAGATCTACTTGAGGTATAAGAGGATCAACAAGGTGTGAGACACACAACGGAGAAAGACAGAGCCGATGCAAAACTTTACGTAAGGAGACGGGGTGGGAGCAGTGCGAGATGAAGTGGTTGAAATAAAAGTGGTGAAGGTTTGTAGTGGTTGGAATGAAATATTAGGAGTTTGAGAAATTAGTTTGTCATCCTTAAGGTTTGTTGTGGTTGTCAGGTAAGAACCCCCATTTTAAATACAGGCAATCAAATTTATAATATCATTAAACTTGGACATAAACATTAAATGAGGAGATGTATTTTGCTTTGAAAATTTTTCCCGTTGTATTGCATTGAGAGTAAAAAAAAACATAGCAGCTTAAAACTTATATGATAGTTCAAAGTCATTTAAAATTTAGAGATTATTTTGTTGTAAATTAAATATTTCAATATATTTCATTTATTTCTAATGCTATGCTGAACATGCAAGGTCTAGCAATCCCTAATCAGCTATGATCTTCCCAACCTTTCAACCACCGCTCCAGCCATACCGCCGAGCTAATACGACATTCGACACAAAGGGGCTGTTAGGTGGCAAGTAGGACTTAGGGTCTGTTTTAGGTAGTTGCAACATTTAAAATTGCTATTGCATGGTAGTTGTGCTAGGAAGCTGTTGCAAGAAAGTTGTGTATGTTTGTTTTGTGCAATTGTACAACAATTATGTTACAACTGTCCATCTCTTTCATTATTGTGTTATTTATAACAAAACTAGTTCAATTTGCACATTTTATACATGAAAACAGATATTCAATTCAGTATTATATGTTAAAAACAGAAATTTTATCAAGAAATGAGTAACACGACAAACAAAATTAAAAATATATATATTAAAAAATAAATAATATTATCATGTTATTGAATATGAATGTAGATGATTAATTTATGTGATTATCTCTTATCCAATAAAACTCTCAAATCCTTATCACTATCCGAGGCGGCATCATCAAACTGATCCACCCACATGAAGATGTCACAATCCTCCAATTTATTCCTTTAACGCCTTTATAATTTTCTCCCATAATTATGCTCATATCATGTAGTAAATAGAGAACACATGAATCCACATTAATAGTGCAAGACTCTTAAAACATTAGAAGTCATTAAACTCATTTTTTCTGAAGGTTTAAAACCATCACACCACACCATAATGAGAGAGTGGGAGGCAAAAAAACCCAACTATTCCAAACTCAAATTCATCTCAAATAAATGTCTTGAATGAGTTATACTTAATACCAAAAAGCAAACACTTATTTATTTAGTAAATCCAAACTCAAATTCATTGCTAAAGATTTTGTTTCAAAAATTATAAGAGTAAAGAGGTGATCATCTTCATCCAAAATTGAATCACGAATCACATCAGTCAAGACAAACTCAAATTCAACTAACATGTATTGTTGACATTGACAACATCATTCAAAACCAACCTAAATGGACACAACTTAAATGACCCAACCCGAGCATGCATGACATCTCCACTCCTCACCTATTGAAAAGAACTTAAAAAAATATTTAAAATAATCACAAACCGCAATCTACAAAGAGCAAAGACACCCATAACCACAAACCGTAAAAGGCAAAGAAACCCATAGCCAAACTACAACTCAACTACAAATCCCTTTCCTCCAGCTACAAATAGCAGAGAGCAGAGAGACCACAAAACAATCTCTCAAAAGTTCACAGAATAAACAAATACAAATCTTTCAAATCCTTCTCTTTCAACCACAAACCATATTGAGCAAATAGGCCACAAACTAATTTCTCCAAAGTTCAAAGTGATAATCAAATGCAGATCTTCCAATCCCATTTGTCCAACCTCAAACCGCAAAAGACAAAGATACCACTAACCAAGTTTTCCAAAAGTTCACAGAAAAAATGAAACAAGGTTCTTCCAAATCTTTTTCTTTCAACCGTATAATACAAAGAGCAAAGAGTTCACAAATCACAAACTGCAAAAAATAAAGCCACAAACCACAAACCGCGAAAAGCAAAGGGACCATATACCACAAACCGCAGAAAAAAGACTGACCAAAATAAACATTGAAGGTAAATGATAGAAGTTATCGGAGGTAGAAGGAGAGCAAATGAAGTCAACACTAGTGTAGAATAAAGAAGATAAGGGAAGAAGATAACTCTAGGCAACGTCGTCGCTCAAAGGGATAAGAAGAGAGGGACAAACGTGTAATCACAAAACAAATGAAATATTGAATGCGGTAGACAACCAACTTGTCAAAATTACGCCGCTTTTTAATAAAAGTTACAACACTATGTTTTACAAACAATCGATTTAACATTTTCAAAACACAACGCAATACAAAAGCCGACCCAAATGCAGCTTCAGTTTAAATCAGAGTTAGCAAATCCGAATTTACCAAACCTTGAGGTGGTGAAATCCTAAAAATTGTTTGTTATACCAATAAGTAAATTTTGATAAATCATCAGAAACAATTTAACAACTTTTAGAAGGATGTAGTCTGATTAATTAGAGGAACATACAAAGATAAATATTAAATAAAAAATTAAAATGAGCATGTATACAAAAAATGTGNGACCCAAATGCAGCTTCAGTTTAAATCAGAGTTAGCAAATCCGAATTTACCAAACCTTGAGGCGGTGAAATCCTAAAAATTGTTTGTTATACTAATAAGTAAATTTTGATAAATCATTAGAAACAATTTAACAACTTTTAGAAGGATCTAGTCCGATTAATTAGAGGAACATACAAAGATAAATATTAAATAAAAAATTAAAATGAGCATGTATACAAAAAATGTGCATTTTTATTAATTAATAACTAAGCATAAAAATAATAACCAATAAATTTTTGTATAAATGAATGACTTATTAAATAATAGTTTAATATTAATCAACAATTAAGTAGTTATTAACTATGTAAATTAAGAATTGCTTAAAATTTAATTAGATAGTTTAAAATTTAAAGTATATCTTTATTCATTAATTAACTATTAACTATCAACTATTAATCAGTTAAATTAATAAAATTAAGTCAAAGAAAAGTAAATTAAAACCACAAACCTTTCTCCTTCTTTGCCCTCCCGAAACCCTCGCCTCCATCCTCCCCCTCCTTCTCTCGCCCAAAACTTCCCATTTCTGNTAATCAGTTAAATTAATAAAATTAGGTCAAAGAAAAGTAAATTAAAACCACAAACCTTTCACCTTCTTTGCCCTCCCGAAACCCTCGCCTCCATCCTCCCCCTCCTTCTCTCGCCCAAAACTTCCCATTTCTGCCGAAAACCATCTTTTATCTCTCTCCTCTCCCGGTCGCCCCAAAACCATCGCCTTCTTAAACGAACCTTCGCTATGCAGTCGCCATCATAGCTAACTAGGAAGGCAACGGCGGGATTGTGGCTTACAGCAACCACCGAAACTCCCATCCTTCTCATCCGTCCGCTCCGCTCTTACCAGAAACCATTGAGGAAGGTGAGCCTATTTGCACCATTCTTCATCTTCGTACGAATCGGCGTCATTTGGGATTTACGGGAGCTCAGGATTTACGGAAACTTTTTTTTGCCATTTTGGCAGGATTCAGCTTAATTCCTGCGTAAATCCTGCTTAAAACCGGCCACCAAACAGCCCGGCAGTCATCTCCATCATAGCCGCATCATATAATTCCGGTCCCGACCCATCCAAAGGCAANCCGGAAACATTTTTTTTGCCATTTTGGCAGGATTCAGCTTAATTCCTGCGTAAATCCTGCTTAAAACCGGCTACCAAACAGCCCGGCAGTCATCTCCATCATAGCCGCATCATATAATTCCGGTCCCGACCCATCCAAAGGCAATACTTTTACAGACCAACAGCAACCCTTCAGAATCCCTTCTCCCGTCTCACTCACTACTTTTCTCTTGGCCTATTTCATCATTACTTGATTTTGGAATCTGAATGGGAAAGAAGAAGAAGGTAAACCTTCCACCACAGCTTCCGCCGGATATCCCAGATGAAGAAATTGAGGTTTCTGATGAGGATTTGGATTTCGTGAAAAAAAATATTGAATACGCTGGCTTCCTTACAAATCTTGACGCTAATTTGATCAACAGGTGAGAAGATATTATTACGATTGGTTTGTTTTTGTATGACTTCTGCCAAAATAACGTTTTGCAGCGGAATTATTTTGGCGATTGGTGGCGGACTTGTTATTCTTATTATTTTTAAAGAACTTCTACGTAAAATAAAGGTTACGAATATTATGTATTAGGCATGTATCTCGAGTTGCTGATTACAAGGAAGACGAGCTAGAAGCAATATATGAGANACGGACTTGTTATTCTTATTATTTTTAAAGAACTTCTACGTAAAATAAAGGTTATGAATATTATGTATTAGGCATGTATCTCGAGTTGCTGATTACAAGGAAGACGAGCTAGAAGCAATATATGAGAGGAAGAAAAAGAAAGCTGATTTGAAGAAAGCGAGGGAGGAGGAGGGCCTTCAAGTAGACCGTGTGGATGCTCTGCCCATTAAGACTTTAGAAGGAGAGTTGTGTTACCGAACAGGTATTAAACTAGTGTTTTTAAAGTATCGATCTCCTCTTAAATTGCTAACAAAAAAGTTGATATTAACTAAACACATGAATCTTGAAGTTACAAGAAAGTTGTGGTAAATAACATTTCAGCCTTAGCTCTTGCTTGATGCCTCCTCTGTCCATGAAAGTAGAGCGGGAAAAAGAAGCTTTACAATGACACCCAAACAGTGTCTAGGAGCGCTAAACAGATTGGTATCAAAATTGGGGTTGTTACAAATGCACTCAAAGTTAGCTTCAATCCAAAAGTTTAATCTTTTGAGCGATGGCTAAAGACTTTGTATTTTTAATGCTACATATTTTTTAATTATTCGANGCCCTATGCGTATGTGTTAAAAGATACTAGTCAAAATTCAATAGTGAAAGACAAAAAAGTATTGGAAACTAATAAGCTTTTCTTGAGAGCAGGAGTGACTAATGTGCATTAAAAACAAAATTTTTGTGTCCGTGCCACATTACGTGCAAGCGACAGACATAATATACCGGCAAAAATAATAAAAACCATCTTACCGATGTATCACATTTGTCCTCCGTAGCTCGCGTACAAACGACCTACGCAAAATTTTATCGTAAATTAGTGTTGTTAGAGATGATCATAAGACCGTGATAGAGTATTGGTTGTCGTAAGGTTAAGGTTGTGATGAGATGAGGATTGAGATATCATAATTCATAATAATGATTAGGCGATTTTAATCAAGTGATGATTATTGAGTAATAATAGTCATTATATGGTGGTTGAAGATCATAATTAAGCAATGATTATAGATTAATAATAGTTTAGGCTTCAGAGGAGAAGTGTGATCCCGTCTTCGCATGTATAAATGGAACCAATTTATATACAGGAGAATCGATCGGCTATTTAAGGATCATGAGAAATTATCTGCACAGAACAAACAAAAAAGGTTTTTCACTTGGCAAAAATTGAAACAACCAAATAAAAGGCGGTGAGTGATCTACCAAAAGCTCGAATGAAAAATAGATGCCAAAATAACATTTTGCTATTAAAAGTCCTAGATAGCACACCATGAAGAAAACGAGTATCAAGGAACAAGATCTACCCACAGGCAATGGTGAAATGGAGAATCAAGGTAGTGCTAAAGGAAGAAAACATCAAATATTAAAGTGAAGCAACCACAAGTGAGAGAGCCGACCGTAAATGCAAGAAAGTCTTACAATGACATGGATTGATGAAGTTGGCGAAATAAGGGGATGAAGAGAATGAGACTCCAGATCTACTCGACGTATAAGAGGATCGAGGTGTGAGACACACGACGAAGGGAGACAGAGCCGATGCAAAACTTTACGTAGGGAGAGATGCAAAACTTTACGTAGGGAGACGGTGTGGGAGCAGTGCGAGATGAAGTGGTTGAAATAAAAGTGGTGAAGGTTTTGTGGTGGTTGGAATGAAATATTAGGAGTTTGAGAAATTAGTTTGTCATTCTTAAAGTTTGTTGTGGTTGTCAGATAAGAACCCCCATTTTAAATATAGATAATCAAATTTATAATATCATTAAACTTGAACAGAAATATTAAATGAGGAGTTGTATTTTGCTTTGAAAAATTTCCCGCTGTATTGCATTGAGAGTAAAAAAAAACATTGCGGCTTAAAACTTATATGATAGTTCAAAGTCATTTAAATTTTAGAGATTAATTTGTTGTGAATTAAATATTTCAATATATTTCATTTATTTTTAATACTATGCTGAACATGCAAGGTCTGGCAATCCCTAATTAGTTATGATCTTCCCAACCTTTCAACCACCGCTTCAGCCGTACCGTCGAGCTAACACGACATTCGACACAAAGGGGCTGTTAGGTGGCAAGTAGGACTTAGGGTAGTTTGTTTTAGGCAGTTGCAACATTTTAAAAAGTTATTGCATGGTAGTTGTGCTAGGAAGCTGTTGCAAGAAAGTTGTGTCAGTTTGTTTTGTGCAATTGTACAACAATTATGTTACAATTGTCCATCTCTTTCATTATTGTGTTTTTTATAACAGAACTAGTTTGATTTGCACATTTTATACATGAAGACAGAGATTTAATTCAATATTATATGTTAAAAACAGAATTTTTACTAAGCAATGAGTAACACGACAAATAAATTTTAAAATAAAAATATCAAAAAATAAATAATATTATCATGATATTGAATATGAATGTAGATGATTATTTTCCGAGATTATCTCTTATCCAATAAAACTCTCAAAGCCTTATTACTATATGAGGCGACATCATCAAACTGATCCGCCCACATGAAGATGTCACAATTCTCCAATTTATTCCTTTGACGCCTTTATAATTTTCTCCCATAATTATGCTCATATCGCGTAGTAAATAGAGAACACAGGAATCCACATTAATAGTGCAAGACTCTTAAGACATTAGAAGTCATTAAACTCATTTTTTCTAAGGTTTAAATCCATCACAGTACACCATAATGAGAGAGTGGGAGGCAAAAATACCCAACTATTCCAAACTCAAATTCATCTCAAATAAATGTCTTGAATGAGTTATGCTTAATACAGAAAAACCAAACACTTATTTATTTAGTAAATCCAAACTCAAATTCATTGCTAGATATTTTGTTTCAAATTTTATAAGAGTTAAAAGGAGATCATATTCATCCAAAATTTAATCATGAATCACATTAGCCAAGACAAACTCAAATTCAACTAACATGTATCGTTGACATTGACAACATCATTCAAAACCAACCTAAATGGACACAACCCAAATGACCCAACCTGAGCATGTAATACATCTCCACTCCTCACCCATTGAAAAGAAATTGAAAAAAAAATATTTAAAACAATCACAAACCATAATCTACAAAGAGCAAAGACACCCATAACCACAAACCGCAAAAGGCAAAGAAACCCATGGCCAAACTACAACTCAACTACAAATCCCTTTCCTCCAGCCACAAATAGCAGAGAGCAAAGAGACCACAAAACAATATCTCCAAAGTTCATAGAATAAACAAATACAAATCTTTCAAATCCTTCTCTTTCAACCACAAATCACATCGAGCAAATAGCCCACAAACTAATTTCTCCAAAGTTCAAAGAGATAATCAAATGCAGATCTTCAAAATCCAATTGTCCAACCACAAACTGCAAAATACCAAAATACCCCAAACCAAGTTTTCCAAAAGTTCACTTAAAAAATGAAATAGGGTTCTTCCAAATCCGTTTCTTTCAACAATATAACACAAAGAGCAAAGAACTCACAAACTACAAACTGCAAAAAACAAAGCCATAAACCACAAACCACAAACCGCGAAGAGCAAAGGGACCATATACCACAAACCGCAGAAAAAAAACTGGCCAAAATAAACATTGAAGGTAAATGATAGAAGTTATCGGAGGTAGAAGGAGAGCAAATGAAGTCAACACTAGCGTTGAATGAAGAAAATAAGGGAAGAATATAACTCTAGGCAACTTCGTCGCTCAAAGGGATAAAAAGAGGGACAAACTTGTAATCACGAAACAAATGAAAATACTGAATGCGGGAGACAACCAACTTGTCAAAATTACGCCGCATTTTAATAAAAGTTACTGCACCATGTTTTCCAAACAGCCGATTTAACATTTTCAAAACACACCGCAATACAAAAAGTCACCCCAAATGCACCTTCAGTTTAAATCAGAGTTAGTAAATCCGAATTTACCAAACCTTGAGGTGGTGAAATCCTAAAAATTGTTTGTTATGCTAGTAAGCAAATTTTGATAAATCATCAAAAACAATTTAACAGCTTTAGAAGGATCTAGTATGATTAATTAGAGGAACATGAAAAGATAAATATTAAATTTAAAATTAAAATGAGCATGTATACAATTTATTAATTAATAACTAAGCATAAAAAAATAATAACTAATAAATTTTTGTACAAATGAATGACTTATTAAATAATAGTTTAATATTAATCAACAAAAAAGTAGTTATTAACTATGTAAATTAAGAATTGCTTAAAATTTAATTAGATAGTTTAAAATTTAAAGTAAACCTTTATTCATTAATTAACTATTAAATAATTACATATAAAATTATCAAATTATAATTAACTATTAACTATTAATCAGTTAAATTAATAAAATTAACTCAAACAAAAGTAAATTAAAACCACAAACCTTGCACCTTTTTTGCCCTCCCGAAACCCTCGCCTCCATCCTCCCCCTCCCGCTTTCGCCCAAACTTCCCATTTCTGCCGAAAACCATCGTTTATGTCTCTCCTCTCCCGGTCGCCCCAAAACCATCGCCTCCTTAAACGAACCTTCGCTATGCAGTCGCCATCATAGCTAACTAGGAAGGCAACGACGGGATTGTGGCTTACAGCGACCACCGAAACTCCAATCCTTCTCATCCGTCCGCTCCGCTCTTACCAGAAACCATTGAGGAAGGTGAGCCTATTTGCACCATTCTTCATATTCGTATGAATCGGCGTCATTTGGGATTTACGGGAGCTCAGGATTTACGGAAACTTTTTTTTGCCATTTTGGCAGGATTCAGCTTAATTCCCGCGTAAATCCTGCTTAAAACCGGCTACCCAACAGTCCGGCAGTCATCTCCATCATAGCCGCATCATATAATTCCGGTCCCGACCCATCCAAAAGCAATACTTTTACAGACCAACAGCAACCCTTCAGAATCCCTTCTCCCGTGTCACTCACTACTTTTCTCTTGGCCTATTTCACCATTACTTGATTTTGGAATCTGAATGGGAAAGAAGAAGAAGGTAAACCTTCCACCACAGCTTCCGCCGGATATCCCAGATGAAGAAATTGAGGTTTCTGATGAGGATTTGGATTTCGTGAAAAAAAATATTGAATACGCTGGCTTCCTTACAAATCTTGACGCTAATTTGATCAACAGGTGAGAAGATATTATTACGATAGGTTTGTTTTTGTATGATTTCTGCCAAAATTACGTTTTGCAGCGGAATTATTTTGGCGATCGGTGACGGACTTGTTATTCTTATTATTTTTAAAGAACTTCTGCGTAAAATAAAGATTATGAATTTTATGTATTAGGCATGTATCCCGAGTTGCTGATTACAAGGAAGACGAGCTAGAAGCACTATATGAGAGGAAGAAAAAGAAAGCTGAGTTGAAGAAAGCGAAGGAGGAGGAGGGCCTTCAAGTAGACCGTGTGGATGCTCTGCCCATTAAGACTTTAGAAGGAGAGTTGTGTTACCGAACAGGTATTAAGCTAGTGTTTTTAAAGTATCGATCTCCCCTTAAATTGCTCACAAAAAAGTTGATATTAACTAAACGCATGAATCTTAAAGTGACAAGAAAGTTGTGGTAAATAACATTTCAGCCTTAGCTCTTGCTTGATGCCTCCTCTGTCCATGAAAGTAGAGCGGGAAAAAGAAGCTCTACAATGACACCCAAACAGTGTTGAGGAGCGCTAAACAGATGGGTATCAAAATTGGGGTTGTTACAAATGCATTCAAAGTTAGATTCAATTCAAAAGTTTAATCTTTTGAGCGATGGCTAAAGACTTTGTATTTTTAATGCTACATATTTTTTAATTATTCGATATGGTACTAAGTCCAATCCTCTCATGCCTCATAATAATCTCCTCATGTGAGAAACTTTTACAGAGACCATCACTTCCTTCATATTGATGTTTTTTTGACATTATTGAGTACCATGCACCAAAATTCATTGCTATGGGAGTCACAAACTTTTGATTTTTGCTTTACTTTGGTAAAAGCCCCAAGAACCACTGGAGCCATAAATCACATGAGCAATTTTCTCCCAGTTGAACCATTATCTGTCCAATTTGATATTAAACCTAGTACTCTCATATGCCTTAACACACAAATGCAAAGTGATTTTGTTATTTTGTTGTCTCTTTAGATTCTTATCATCTAATTGTTGTCAAATTGCTAACTAGTTTTCTTCACCTAAGAAAAATAAATTTTTATCCACCAAACCATGTTTCTAAAAGGTTTATAGAGCTTTTATAGTTACAGGTTCCTGTAAACTTCCAAAAAAAGTAGCATTGAACTATTTTTGTTTAATACATGTAACATATTCACTTGTTACATGCAAAAAATATTATTGAGTATGAATTAATGGAGAGGCTTGATACCATAGTGATCAGGGTTATTTTTAACCCAAAAACTTGAGGTTATGGGTGAGAGATAACTGCTTGATGCTTTAACTCCGATTTTTTGTTAGAACTATTTGGCTTGAGGTTAAGTCTAATACTCTCACGCACTCAACAAATATCTCATGTATCATAACATACAAACCTTGAGTAGTCAACAAACTGATTTTTTTAATTTTATTTTTTCACTTTATCCTTTCGGCTTCTTTATGGGATGCACGCATAATAGCTGTCAAACTATTAACTAGCTTTTTTTTTCTTAAGCAAAATTGGTTTCACCAACTTGTACTTCTAAAATATTGATAGAGGTTTTACGAGTACACGTTCTCATAACTTGCAATAAAGTAACATTGCACTATTTATTCTTCACATGTATCGTATTCTTTCCTTACATGCGATAATGTGCCCTCTTATTTTATTTTATTGTCAAGTACATCAAATTACCTAACAATTTTTGTTTGGAAAGCATTTTTTAACGTAGGTTGCCAACCACTTTTTGATTAAATGCCATCTTATATAAAGATTTGTCATAATGTTTATATTTATCTTGAGAAAACACATGATTTGAGTATTGAAATAATTGATTTGATGCTTTAAGGATAAAGTTATATGTGGCAAATGTTTGTCAAAGTTAGTATATGTGCGCTTATAATGAAGCATCGAGTTATTAGATATAGTTGTGGATGGCCGAAAGGTTCTGAAAGACGATATCAACATTAAGTTCATGTTTTTTTATTTGTTATAGTAATGTTTGTAATCAATATTTTAAATGAGATACTTTTGGTTAATGTTTTTTTTTATTGGCATATAACACAATTCTAATTGGCAAGACTTTTGTTGAAATTAGTGAAAATTATGAAGAAAATATTGAAGATACAGTTTTAGTGCCCGATGGTAGTAATTTATCAGAAGATATTACCAAAAAATAAAGTTTTACTTTTGTTTTAAAATTTTGGACATATTAGAATTTTTGTATAGAAGAATAGTGATATAAATTGCAAAGTAACTTTTAGACTTTGGGCTATGTATTTAAAATAGGCAAGTGGCTTAGGAGTACTATGTAATAACAGAATATACTGGAGTGTTAAATCTAATCTACATTAAGTCATTTATTGGTCACTCAAGTGTGGCAAACGAGAATGCCAACAAAGTACCAATAGTATATTAAGGCATGATTATGAAAAGGGGTAATGAGAGATATCCATTGCAATAAAGTAGTGAAAGAAAAAAATTAGATGATTTGGGGTTCACAACGAACGTAGATGACACACTAATAAGATGGTAATATATGTAGTTAATATTGAAAGATTATAGGAAAAAAGGGTAGAATAAAAGCAAATTAGATAGAAGTTTTCTAAACAGACTTACACATAATTGATTTAACACTCCCATACCATTAAACATGAATTAATGGGGGATGGGGATTCATAAAGCTTATTTCAAACCTCGACTATCTCAAATATTTGGGAAAAGGCTGGTGATGATGATGATCACCATGTCTTATATTTCCTTAAAGGTATATGAATATTCTTTTTTTTTTGCATCGTTAACATAAGGTAATGTATATTTATATATTTTTTTGCATATGGAAAGTAAACTCTTATGTTCTTCTGGTGTTGCGATTTATATTGTCAGTTTCAAAACTCGATTATTATGTTGATGTTACCGATGCATTAGTTAAACACTATAATCTCATTTTGTGGCATCTAAAAATTTATTGTGTTTTAACTTTTTGGATTTAACTACAGTGGAAGAACCAAATATTGTACATAAGGATGATGGGCCTGCATCCGAGGTCAAAGAGCATGATAGTGATAAAGGTTTGGTGAAACTTACAAAAGCAGAACGAAGGCAAAAATTGAAGAAAACTAAAAAGGAGGCTAAAAGGCAAGCAAAAGAGGAAGTCAAAGCGACTCTTGTTGAAGGTCTACACTCAGATGTCTTGGTACTGTTCTCTTACACTTTCAGTTAATATACTATTACTTTTCATATGCTATATCTAATTTTAAAGAGTCTATATTCAACTTTTATTTGGTTATTATGTCAAAACCTTCAGTCTATCACTATTTTGCCTATTGTGCTCCTCAAAAGTATATTTGGGCTTCAAATTTTTCTCACACAACTCTTTTTGACCATTTCACTTTTTTTTAGGGTATTTTTTACTCTATGTCATCTTGAATAGTAATTTGAAAAATCAAAGATTGAAAGAGATGGATTCAATACCCTAATATACTTGAGGATGATAGGTCATATATTGTTGTTAGTGTAATGAGCATCTAAGTGTTGGTAAGATGGACTATTAAGGATTTATGATGGATGTTGAATATGTGATAGATGAAATTTTACTTGATTTCATAGTAGTGTTGGAATTTGCAAATGACATATGCATGCCTTTTAGAAAGCAGAAGAGCATTTAGTTACTCTCAAAAGGTGAGAGATGAAATCACAAATAATATATATATTATTTACTTATTTTATATATATATATATATATATATATATATATATATATATATATATATATATATAT
>JXCR01068216.1:4612-16748 GCA_002079205.1 Phalaenopsis hybrid cultivar
ATATATATATATATATAAATATATATAAATTAATAATTTGACCATGGGCGGCAGCTGGTTCATCTGTTGCTCTGCTAGGGTTTCGGCATAATGGCTCAAAATGCTACTGTAGATGGCCTAATCTTTGTTATCCCATTACTTTCAACTGGATTTCTCTCCTCTCATCACTGGATCTTGCAAGTTCTGCTATTCTCTAAGCTTTTACATCTTCTTGGGTTTTGGCTTTTTCAAATTTTTACTGTTCCAATGCTTAGCCCCACTATTTTGCTGTCTTCTACCTACTGTTGGGTTGGTTTGCTTTTGGTTTTCTCTGGCAGTTGACAACTCAGGGTCAACTCTATCTCTTAAGGTTTTCTTTATTGTTCCATTGCTTAGCCTCATTGTTTCTTGCTGTTTTTTGTTTGGCTGGTTGCTTGGGGTCTTCTACCTACTGTGTCGTTGGTTTTTTTGGACTCACTGGCAGTTGACAACTTTGGGTCAGCTCTATCTCTGATAAGGCTCTTTCAGTGATGTCTGACCCAACTCCAATTGATATTGCCAACAATATTCAGTGGGCCAAGGCTACTTTTGCTGACATTGTTGGGAAAGGTCAGGAGAAAGTTCAAAATCCTGATGATTTGGTTTTTCCTCAAGAATATCATGAGGGTAATGACCCTCTCTTCAAACCTATATGCAAGAAGAGTGGGAAATTGGCTATCTACTTTACTGAAGAGGACCTAAATGGTCTTACTGAATGTAAAAAATTCACCTTAATTGGTAAATTTCAACTTGGCCATCCGAAGATGGAATCTGTGAGAAGATATTTTGATGGACTGAAATTCAAAGGGGCCTGGAAAGTAGGCCTACTTGATGGTAGGCACATACTTATTAATCTCTCAAGGGAGGAAGACTATGCTAGAATTTTCTCTAAACAATCTATCTTGATTGAAGGAATCTCAATGAAGCTTTTAAAGTGGACTCTTGATTTTGATCCCAACAAAGAACTTCCCATTGTCCCCATTTGGTTTAAGTTACATGGACTTAAACTACACTTTTTCAACCACAAAGTACTCTTCAACATTGGCAAAGCTTTAGGAAGACCTTTGAAATTGGATGCCCCCACTTTCAACTTATCTAGACCTTCTATAGCTAGAATTTTGGTTGAAAGAAACATCACTCTACCAGCAGTGGAGGAAATTTGGTTAGGCACTGAGCATAGTGGATATTGGCAGAAAATCATAGTTGAACAAAGACCTTACTATTGCCATCATTGCAATATGTTTGGCCACACTGATGAGAAATGCTTTAGACTTCATCCCAACCTCAGAAGGAAGATTCCCAGACCTCATCCTGAGGAATTAGAATCACATGACATTGAGTTGCTAACTGCTGCTGACTGTGCTGTTAATGTTTCTGAGTTTCCAGGGATAAGGGCCCATGATGACACTGAATTAGAGCTACCCCAAGATATGGAAAAAGAGGGTGTGGTACCAAATCCCCAAAATAACCATGAACCATTAACTGAGTAACTTCACCTCCTGCCACATTCTACTCAAATTGAACAAACCCTTTGTACTGAACATCCTACACTCCCTGCTGATCAAGAGATAACAGCTATTGAGTTACTAGAGGAAGACCCTTTGATTTTGCAATTAGCTAAAAATCTTGAAGATGGTTGGCAAGTCCAGAAAACAAAAAAGAAGAAAATGCCTTTGGAATTAAAGAATCTACTCCCCTCTTCATCTTCTTTGAGGATGCTCCCCCTCATCTTCTAGTACTATTAGACTAGGAGAAGAGGAAAATACACCTCTATTGGTTAATGAATCTAATATGTTGGAATGTTAGGGGATTAGCACATCCTAAATCCCTTAATAGAATCCTAGCTCTCAATAGGATGTATAAACCTTAGATCATTGCTTTACTTGAACCAATGGTCACTAAAAATGTTAACAGAATTGTGAGGAAATTCCCTGGATTTCAGCTTTTTAATAACACTAACAGTAAAATTTAGCTTCTCTGCAGAAAGGAAATTCATTGCACTATCCTTAAAGAGGGAAACCAATTTATTCATTTGAATCTTAACTTCAGTTACTATTATGGATTTGCTACTTTCATATATGTTGGTTGTACAACAACTGCTAGATTTGAACTTTGGCAACAGTTACAAGAGTTCAGTACCTCTATAAGAGATTTCTGGTTAGTGGGGGGTGACTTCAACTGCCTCTCTTCATATAGTGAGAAGAAGGGTGAGAGATCTCCTGATATCAATCAAATGAACACTTTCAATGACAACATTCGGTCTTTTTGAATTGGGGTTTATTGGCCCTAAGTTTACTTGGAGAAGGGGGAAGATTTGTGAGAGGCTTGATAGAGTTTTGGTGAATGGTATTTGGTTTAGAGATTTCCTAAATACTTCTGTCCAACACTTGGCTATGAGTGGGTCTGATCATAGACACTTGCTCATTCAAATATCTTCCTCATCTTCTAAAACTAAAGCCAAATTCAGATATCTTAATATGTGGTCAATGCATGGGGATTTTCTCAATCAGGTATCAATGGTCTGGACTGATGTTCATCATCACATCCCAGGTATCAAGCTTTGTTTTTTACATAAAAAAGTCAGTAAACATCTCTCAAATTGGAACTGGGAGGTGGTGGGGAACATTGATAAAAAAGTCCTTGAAGCTGAACAAATTGTTTTACGATTAGAATATCTCCTATCCTCTGGCATAGGGTCTGAAATGGACCTTCAGTCTGCTAATGAACATCTGCTGGATCAAATCAATATGCAAGAGGCTTTTTATGCTCAAAAGGCAAATAAAATTAAGTTTTGTGAGGGTGATAGGAACTCTAAATATTATCATGCTTATAAAAATTATAGGAGGAAAAGCAACACAATTCACAAAATCCTTTCTCAGGAGGGTCACTGGATTTTCAATGCTGATGGAATAGCTAATGATGTTGTACATT
Source organism: Phalaenopsis hybrid cultivar (assembly GCA_002079205.1). Taxonomy (NCBI): domain Eukaryota; kingdom Viridiplantae; phylum Streptophyta; class Magnoliopsida; order Asparagales; family Orchidaceae; genus Phalaenopsis; species Phalaenopsis hybrid cultivar. Next base: position 7,562 of record JXCR01068216.1, read on the forward strand.
ACTTTCAAAATATGTTCAGACAAAATCCATCCTCTCACCCAGCCATTAAAGATACATTGTTTGATAAGGAAAGGGAATTCACTAAAAGCCTATCTCTCACTAATATTCCTGATGAAAAGGAAATTTAGGAAGCTCTAAACTCCATTGACAGCACTAAAGTTGTTGGTTTTGATGGCTTCACTGCTGATTTTTAAAAAAAGGCATGGCTTATTGTGAAGGGTGAGGTTATTGCTGTTGTCCAAAGTTTTTTCTGGGGGGCTGACCTCCCTAAATACTTTTCCTCATCTACCATTACTTTGGTTTCCAAGGACAAAACTCCTTACAAATGGGAAGATTTCAGACCCATTAGTCTCACTTATGTTATATCTAAGATAATCAGCAAAGTATTGGTTCAAAGATTACAACCTCACCTAAATCAGCTCATCTGCAGGAATCAGTCAGCCTTCATCAAGGATAGAAGTATTGTTGATAATGTGCTTTTGGCCCAAGAGTTGGTACTGGACTTGGACAGAATCACTAGAGGAGGCAATTTAATTTTCAAATTGGATATCAAAAAGGCTTATGACACTATCAGTTTGAAGTTCATTGAACAGGTTCTTACTGCTAGAGGCTTCTCCCTCTCCTTTGTCTCTCTAATCAACAGATGGCTGACCAATAACTTCCATTCTATCTTCATCAATGGATCCTCCCATGGTTTTTTCAGTGCTTCTAGAGGTATAAAACAAGGTGACCCCCTTTCCCCTACCATTTTTATCTTAGTTTTGACTACTTATCCAGAAGCTTGAATGGGTTAGCATCCAGGAAACCCCATTCCTTTTATAGCCACAGATCCTCCACCTTAATCAATCACTTGGCTTTTGCTGATGACATCATTATCTTTTCAAAAGCTTCCAAAGCTGCTGTTAAATTATTCATGCAGAACCTGGAGATCTTTCAGGATGCTTCTGGTATGAAATTAAATAAGCAAAAGTGCACTCCATTTTCAGTAAACAATGCAAAAGTGATTTAAAGACCTGGGTTTCTGATTTCACTGGCTTTACAAACAGCCACCTTCTTGTGAAATATATGGGGGCATATCTTATCAAAGGAAGAGCTAAAAACATTCAATTTGATCACATAATTGATAAGGTTCAAAGCAAATTACAAGCATGGGAGAATTCTTTTTTACCCAATGGGGGTAGGATAACACTCCCGAAAAGTGTTCTATCTGTTATTCCATCCTATCTACTGCAAATGAACATCTTGAAAAAGTCTTCCCAGAGATTATTAGAAGGGATCTTCAATAGATTTCTATGGGCTGGCCAAAGGAAGCAAAAACACTGGACAACTTCGGCTAAGGTGTGTAAACCCTTTGAGGAGGGTGGGTTAGGCTTCAAGTCCTTCCCCCAAATTACGCACACTAACTTCTGCAAACTCTGGTTCAAATTTATATCACAGTCCTCCCTTTGGGCTGAATTCCTTTGGGGCAAATATTGCAAGCATCAACACCCCACCCAACTCTCTGTGGGTTTAGGGGATTCCCCCATCTGGAAAAGGATGTTACAGATTAGGAAGGAAGCTGAACAAATGTATGTCTGGGAGATTGGTGAGGGCTTGGTAAACATTTGGTGGGATAATTGGTCTTTAGAAGGCTGCCTTCTTTAGGATCATAATGTCTCAGCCTCTCCATTGCTTGTGAAGGACATTTGGGAACATGATAAGTGGAATCTTACTCCAATTCTTCCTTTCTGCAGCCCTTCTCAAATATCCAATATTCTAAAACTTTCTATAAACCCTGGAGTAAAAGACAGAATTGCTATAAAAAAGAACTTAATCTCTTCTCAGCCTCCCCAGCTGGTGGTGCATTGGGGCCATACAATCTGTAATAAATTCCTCACTCCATCCATGTCTTTCTTCATATGGAGACTATTCTTGAAATTGATTCCCACTGATGATATATTGAAATTGAAGGGTCTGAGGGGTCCCTCTAGATGTATTTTCTGTCTGTCCCATGAGGAAACTATTACCCACCTTTTCCTTGCCTGCCCATGGGTACAGAATGTTTGGTATTTTGTGAATGGTAAGCTCAAGACCCCAACTATGAATCTAACATGGGAGGTTTTTTATAATTGCTGGTCTGATTGGACGAGATTCAATCTTCAAGACATCCCCAACATTGTGGCTTGGTTTGTTTGGATGGCTAGAAACCAGTTGAAGCATGATAACTCCCATCTAGATCCTATGAAGGTAGGTCTTAATTGTATTGCTTTTATACAAAAATTGATTAAATTTAAAAAGTTTGAAGCTGTTTTGGAGCTTAGCCCATCTCTCAAGCCTCACACTGCCAAAATCTTGAAAATTTGTTGGACTCTCCCAAAGCTTGGATGGACCAAAGTTAACACTGATGGTAGCTATAAATCTCAGTCTGCTGGTATTGGTGGTGTCTTCAGGAATCATGAGGGGAGATGTATCTTGTTTTTTCAATCTTCTATTAAAGCTTTAGACTCCCTTGAAGCAGAATGTCAAGCTGTCTTTTGGGCCATCAATTTAGCCATATCTTGCCATTTTAACCAGCTATGGGTTGAATCTGACTCCTTGCAGGTTATTAACATTATCCATGGTTCTTATGATACCCCATGGAATTTAATCAGCTGGATTTCTGGAATTCATCAATTGCTTAAGAATTGCTATATCAAGTTCTCCCACATCAACAGAGAATGAAATAGACCCTCCAATTGGATGGCTAGAAGGGGTCTCTCTACAGAAGAACCTTTAGTAAGCAGAAGGATTCCTCCCCCATTGGATTTCCTTTTATCCAATGATCTGTTGCCTCTCCCTTATATCAGATAACTCCTTTTATTGTTTTTTGAGAGGTTGCCTTCTGTTCTATAGGCCCTCTTTTTTCACCTTTTTTTATTTCATTCGTATTTGGCTCTTCTTTCATTAATGAATTGGAGCTTGGCTCCTTACTAAAAAAAATGTATAAATTAAATTAAAAGCTGTTGGGATATCCATCCTAGCAACCAACAATTTCACAAATCCCAACTTTTTAGTGCCGACAGAACAAAGGGGTTCATGAGTTCATTAGGACTTTTAATCTTTGTGTGGTCTCAGACCCCCAATCGGTGTGTTGGTGGACTGACTCTGCCCGGGCGATATGAGTTGTGAAGTCGGTCCCGCACTGGGTCCTAAACTTTACTTTAATTCACCTTCCCTTTCGAGTTTAATTTGTTATTTTTGCAAATTAAATCAAATTGTGTTGCACTACACTTGATCTTTAAACCTTTTTTACATAATTGAATAAATTTTCTTATTTTCAAAGTTATTTTTCATTAAATTCTGAAATATTTTTCACAAACTAAAATTAAAATAAAAGACTTGCCCAGCCTATAGATCGACCTTTGTTAATTTTTAGTGCTCGCACTAGAATTATGAGGTATTGGCCAAATAACTAACCACAGAGCTTTCTTTTTCAAGCTACTGTGATGGTATTCCCTACGCTCACTTTCTCATGCAACATGTCGACGAGCCTTGATGCCCGCAATGTTGTCCCCACCATCAAGTTTGGAGGTAGATTAGATGAACTGTAAGTTGTGCTCGGAAAGGCTCCCTTCGTCATAATGAAAGTTACCACTCCAGAAGTTCAAGAGCCGTCTGCTAAGTTCAACCTGAACTGTCTCCAAGATTTCCCTTCCTCTAAGATGGTAACGACTACTGCCACCATAGCACCTGCTAAGCCTGTTGTTCCCGCTTTTGCTAAGGGAAAAGAAGTCATGATCATTGAAGATACGACCAAAGGATTCACCGTCCTACCATCGGTGTTTGAAATATGAATCAGTTTGAAGACTGTGTCATTAACTTGCTCACAAAAAAGAAACTGTAGTCAAAAGATACAAAAGGCTACTAAAGCCCAGATTTCTGAAGAAATGTCTGTTGATTAAACTCCTCACTAGGAGGGGTTGGAATTTTTGGAGACCTATCCAATTTTGCAAGGGAGTAGGTTCTACCCTTCAATGGACACTAATGGGTATGAAAGTACCCAGAAGATTGTTGTTACTTTACCATTACCTCATGGACATGGTTGGGAGAGGAAGAAGCATGCTCCTATCACCCGAGTCAACACAATATTCCATAGACTAGCTACTAAGGAGGGTTGTTTAGTCGATGAATTACTTAAACAAGTGGGATGTGTAGTATCTCCTCGCATGAAGAAAGAAATTCTAAGAGATTTCAAATCTGCAAGATGATCTCAAAGATCAACTGAAACTTTGCCTGCACGCATTCCCATCTGGTTCCGCTTGGGAAGCAAAATTGATGCTACCGTCACCACCACCGATCTACTATTGCTACTCCAAGACCTGCAGGTCATCGACCGGTTAAGTCACGTCTGGGTCCAAGAATTCTACCATTTACTAGTTATAAGGATGTTTCTAAAGTTCTGAAGGAAAAGATGAAGAGGTTACCCGATACTGTATCTGGACTTCACCATAGGGAGTGTCGATGCCTTGTTTAGACACCCTGTCTCAAGACATCACCGTCAAATAAAAAGGTATGGGTACCTAAGATTACCGTACCAATACAGTTCAATGAGCCCGTAGGGTAGGATCATGGAATGAAGCAAGGGTATCGTCTATTACTAGCAAGTTGGATGAACAAATGGAGGATTTTTAGAAGAGTCCCCCAGATCTTAAGATGACACAAAAATCAATAATTGAAGAAAAGGTTGAGAAGCTCAGGGTGGAGTTTTCTGAGTTAGTCTGAGAACATGGAGTTTTCATTGATGATGATGATGAAAATTTTGACTTTAACGACTATCTCAATGAAGACTTCATGGACATTCATGTCATCAAAACCAGAGCCAGTGCATTTTCACGTGACGCCCAACCTCTCTTTGAAGGGAACGTTGTAGAAGATCTGCGTAGGGTTGTTCTACTAAGGGATTAACAAATCAGATAAATGGAGAAAAGGATGGAAGAGATGGCCACTTTAATAGTTCATTGAAAATATCAAGCACAATCACTAGCTTCTCCAAAAGTCAATCAGCCAGAGATTGTACATATCACCAATGAAAGGAGGGAAGTTGCCTCGGCTAACAGAGATGATCAACAAAAGAAGGATTCTCCATTGAGCGGCATACAAAAAAAAGAATTTAAACTAATAATCAAATAAGTTTGGAAGGCCTTAGCCCAATCTAAGGGTGGTAAATTACTTTTAAAGGGTAGACCCTACCCGGAGGAGATCGATGTCGTACCCTACCCTAAGGGTTTTGTGTCACCGAACATTAAGATATTTGACAGAACTGGAAATCTCAGACAGCACATAGCGCATTTCCGAGCCAGTTGTGGTAATATCAGAGGTAACAAAGCCTTGATTTTTTATCAGTTCGTTAGCATCCTATCAGGAATAGCGTTTGATTGGTATGACGAGTTTCCCAACGGATCAGTGAAGACATTCGCCGAGTTAGAACAATTGTTCATGAAGAGATTTGCCAAAGCGCGGCATCACGTTTCTATCAGATATCTCATAGTAGAGAGGCAAAAGCCTAACGAGACACTAGTAAATTATATCTTGAGGTGGAGAAACCTTAGCATGAAATGTGAACCTCAACTATAGGAACATCATGCAATTAAGATTCTACTTAAAAGCATCCATGGGCCCGTAGCTTTTATGCTTAAGGGACCCCACATTTTCTCCTCTAATTTTGATTAATCCTAAATTTTGATTAAGGCATCAAAATCTAATGTTACTTTTTTGCCTTTGGGGCTCTTCACCTTGTAACTCATTAATCAAAATTCAAATGACTTTGAGATTAGTGTGTCATATCCATGAGTTAATTAAAACATTAGAGGAGAAAATGTGGGTTTTCAAAATTTAATTTAATTTAATAATTATTTAAATTTAAAAGGTAGTATTTTCAAGGTTGATTTTACTTCACTATCCAAAATAAAGTATTCCCCTTGGGTCGGAGAAACACTTAGACAAAATTTCATAATTTTTTTGAATTAAATGTATTATTATTATTTAATTATTAACAAATTTCAATAATTTGATTAAATGGAAAATAATGTTTTAATTATAAAAATTATTTTTTATATTATATTAAACATCTTTGAGTTTAGAAAACTGAGATAATCAAATTTTGTATTTTTGTGATTTTTAATTTACTTATTATAATTATTTTAATGAGAAAATAAGGAAAATTCACTTTTAATCTTTTAAAAATTTATTTTTAACTTAGAAAAATTAGGAAAAATTGATTTCTAAGTGATCAAGAAACAATAGGCACATTATGAAATATTTTTGTATTTTTGTAATTTTTAACTATTTTTAATTATTTTTAATTTGAAATATACCTCAAAAATCAAGTATTTTTCAAAAATAACTTTTATTTTTCCTAAGTGCCCCTGAGAAAAAGGAGCTCAGAAAATCACTCTTCATAATTTTCCCAAGTGTATTTAATTTAATATAATTATTTTTGTACAAAAATACAAGGTTTCTTAAAAAAAACAACTTTAGTGCTCAAACTTAGTCAAATAATTTTTAAATTTTTAGAGTGGGTAAACATGATTTTTATAGAGAGTGTGGAATTGATTTTGATTATTTTTTATTAGTATTTGATTTACATAAATTAAAGCAAGATATATAAATTTAAGCAAATATAGAAATTTATAAAATTAGTCAAGCCATCATGATATTTTTCCTAAGCTTCCCTAACCATATGACACCTACTAAAATTATTCCAATAACTTTCCAAATGATATTTTAATTTATAAAATTAAAATAAGTCAAAATAGTCTTCCTAGCTTGAAAATTAGGGCTAGAGACACAGAGGTGTCCTCTAACCTTGGAAAAATAAAAGGACATAGCCTCTGTTATGAGGAACAAACTCTCAAAATTTCAAGTCATGGGGAGCAATGCTTGATCATAATGAATTAAAATACTCCAGAGAGTATTTAATTCATTAAAAATTAGAAATTCATTAAATGATTTTTATTTTTAATCCATAATATTTTCCTCTGTTTACTAGGCAAGAGTGTATTTTTATTTTATTTTTAGGATTTTTCTAGAAAAAGATATGGATTTTCAAAGTTCTGGTATTTAAGTAAATAAAAAAATCCGTATTTTTTATTTAAACGCGCGGCGCCACCTCAACCTATGACGTCTCCGAAGCTCCATGCAGCGCTCTGCCATTTGACGCCTCCAGCCACCTTAGCTGCCATGCGGCCCGCCTCTTCGTTTCAGGATTTTGTCCAATGTGATTCTAACCGTCAACCGACACACGCGCGATCGGACGACATCCGTTCATTGTCCCCAAATGAGCCAACTCCAGAATCATTCACACTAAAACCTTAAGATCTTCATCTAGAATCAAGAAAATTTCATGGAGTTTATTCCTATACCATCATCTACTCAAGACGAGTATATCTATATGGCTTGGGATCAACCATAAGACTTTCCTATTGACCATTCCTAGAGGACTAGAAAAGGAACCCTCATCATTAAAAATTGTAAACCCTTTTTTGTTCAACTTGAAGATCCACATATTGACCCCACCATTGATCCTAACCTCTAGCACTTAGCAGTTGGGTTTAATATGGAGGAGCTCAAGGAGAGTCCCCATAGGATTGCTTGGCCTTAGGGCTAACCCTATGGTGGTGTGGTCTTATTTGTTTCACACACACACTTGCACATTACACTTCCACTCACTACCTTAAACCCAAACATGCTTAACTTTGAACCCTTAACCCTTTGGGCGACTCATGTTTACTAGGCAAGAGGGTATATTGAAAAGGCTAGGGTTTAGCTCGGACCAGTACATGGAGAACCCAAAGTAGGGAATTCTATTGGCCCATGGATCAAGTAGGGTTATTAACACTCCAATTTTACCAATATACCCAACTTAGCCTTTTACCCCCAAATTTTCCCAAATTGCGAAATTACCCTTGGAACCCCAAAATTGGCCAAAATTCCTAAAATTACCCAAAATACCCAATTTTCTTCAAAAAAACATCTTAAACCATTTGAAACCACCCAAATGGACCAAAACACCCCAAAATTTTCAAAATTAACCCCCTCACTTCGCCAAAATTACCAAAATACTCTTAATGACCCAAATTATCCCAAAACCTTCAAAATCACTTCAAATGTCCTCAAAATCAATTTGAGCCAGTCCAGCCCAATTTGACCTATTTTGAACAAAAACTCCAAATTGACTTGAAAGGCCAAATTACCCCAATTCACCCCCAATGTCCACCAATTTAATTCCAATCTTGCCCAATTTCAATTCTAAACTCAAATTCATCTTATCTAAGCTTGATTGAAACCAAATTTAAGCCCAATTGACCCACATTTGGATCTAATTTTAACCCAAATCAAAAAGCCCCAATTTGATCCAAAACCAAAATCTTACTCAATTGAACCCCCAAATCTTTCCAATTGCCCTAATTTTGCATCATAAACTCTTCAACACATTTCCCCATATAAAATAAACCTTCAATTAGCCTTTTTTTAAGCCTCGATTTTACTCAACGTCAACTTGGACCAAAACCCACAATTTTGCCCCAAATTAGCCATATCCCCAAATTCAACCAAATTGAACCCCATAACCCCAAAATTTCCACTCAATTTCTATCAACACTCTTTATGACAATCACCCACATCAAATTGAATCATCAATTTGGCCATAACCAAACTCTAGCCCAACTCAAACCCAAGTCCAACCCAACATCCCCAAAATTGACAAAATTGAACCTCCAAATCAATTCAAAATCACTCCATTTTTTTTTCTAAACTCCTTGTGACAATCATCTACACCATATTGATCAATCAATTAAGCTTCATGTCATGACTATCCAAACCTAAACCCAACTTAAAGCTAAATTGCCCAAAATTGAACCCATGCACCAAAGTTGACCAAGCCAAGCCCAATTGATCAAACCAAAGCCATTACAACCACCTTTTAGACTCTAGTGACCAGGCTAGATGCACCTAGCCCACCCTATATGAGCTATGGACCAATGGTTCCTTGACCTAGGGAATTCACCCCATGTTGGGCCTAAACCAAAATATCTTGGCCATCATTACTAACCATTAGTGCTTAACCATCATTAAACCTCCCACTGGCTCACCTGGCTACCAGACCACCTCCTCTGCCCTGGTCAGCTAACCTAGTGGCTAGAAAAACCCCAAATTGAGAGCCACCCCCCCC